>CM067360.1:96225062-96465062 GCA_034401795.1 Chaetoderma sp. LZ-2023a | reverse complement strand
GGACTTATTGAACGCGATAAATTGCAAATTTATATTCTACTCTGTGTAATGTTTATTTTTGTTGTTAGAAAATAGCCAATATATCAGATAATAATTTGCTAATCTATAATGATTTTCAATTAAAATTATCAGGTACTTAAATAAATATATATCATTATATTGGTGGCAAATCTAGTACGGTAATCTACAGCTTGACTTCTGTATTCGAGCAAAAGTAATTCATTTTGTTACTACGTTTGCAGCGCAGTAAATCTCAGAAATAATTTTTTTTTAATTTTCAAACAAATTAAAGCGTACTTTTGTAAATTTTTCTTGTAATTTTCTTACAACGAAACCAAATTGTACCTAACACGCTTCTGTTTCTGTTTTGGAAACATTCTGACTTATTTTTAGCTGGACTATAGGCATACAATCACCTGATTGTGTGTACGAAAGTACGCTGAAAGATAATAGCTAGGCAAATGCGATTACTTCTTATAAAAAAATGTTTGTCCGTATCAGAATTAAATAAAGTTAATTCTCTGTACTGTTATTTAAACCGGCCTTTAACCCTCAAATTTGTTCAAGAAAATTTCAAATTTCTCATAGAAAATGTTCATTTGCAGACCAAGAGAAGACTAATTTTGAAAATTTACCACTGGAATGACTGGCTCGGTTACCGAGCCAGTCATTCCAGTAGTAAATTTTCAAAAATAATCTTCTCTTGGTCTGCAATAATCATTTCTCACAGCCACTGCAGAAGGTGTTTTTGGCTGATATGAGTGTTAAAGGATTAATGATAAATGAATTCGTGTTTACTCGCTGATATTTTCGTACATTTGCCGTCAGATCTTTGCAAAAGATAACCTGGACTTAGGCGCCAAAATAGGCCTACTGTGTTTCTTTCAAACAGCTTCTCATGGGATAATCAATAGAAGGATATATTTCTCACTATGCCCCGCCCTTTTCTAGCTAAGGTCCACCCACTTTGTATAAAGTATTTGTATCGAGTTTACCACATTGAACTCTGAATACAAAGTATACAGATACGTTGTTGGAAATTTCCAAACGAAATTGACTGACAGCTGCTGGTGCCTGTTGTAACAACAACTCACAGACAATTTCGTTTCAAAATATCCTACAGAATGAGTATTAAGTTGTAAGTTCACAACGAAGCACATACAATTTGTACCACTTTCTCTCGACGGGCTACTATCACGTTAGGTCGCGAGTGACATATTTTACTATGACGTCAGTTACTTGAGAGACAGATCGGATCCCTTCATTTTATTTAAGAGACCACCTGTCTATCGTGACATATTTAACGTACCCGTAACATGCATATGTAGACAATGACGCGTGAATACATTTAAAACACATAATGTGTATTTTAGTATATTTATTCTTGACATAATGGCACGCATAATTAGTTCTTCACCGGAGTGTTCAATTTTTGCATTGGCCGGAAATCAAATTTACATATTTCCTCAGGGAACGCGGCAGAGCGACGCGGCGTGATTTCGTTACGATGACAGTTCTCTTCTAGTTAGCAAGCCGAAGCCCAAAAGTTATAGGCAGTTTTACAGGCTTACATGCATTTGAAATTTGACAATTTTCTGTTGATTTGATAGCTTGTGGTATTTGAGGTAAAAAAACTTCCAACACATTATTCTATGATTTACATTGTTTACGAAACGTACAGATATATCTATAAATAAGTCATTGACTTAGTTTCTGATTAAAAGTATACATATTTACGCATGTTTATTTCTCAAATGAGACGACATTTTGATGTTATTTGAGAGGTAAAATAGCCATTATTCATTCACCAGTAAAGATATTTTGATTCCGTTTTCGGTTTTTATTAGACTTAATACACATGGATTTTATGCAATTGCAAATGTCTATTGTCATAATAAAGCTATCAATGACTTATTTATAGATATATCTGCGCGTTTTGTAAACAATATAAATCATAGAATAATGTGTTGGGTGTTTTTTTACCCCAAGAAAATAACGATATTGCACAACATTACTCTTCAGTCACACTAAATGTCCTTTCCGACACAAACTACAATACAATCTTATCCATTATATTGGATAGATTTAGAAATAAGGTATCTGTAACCATACATACCGTAAGGAATATTAAATTTATTCTTTGGTTAACGAGTGCCACAGCATGTAATATAACGAAGTAAATTTCCTTCAAATCGATGTCCTTTCCGAGACTTTAGATGTGCGCATGCCAATCACAAATAAATATAAACACTAACACATTATAGCTTGGGATTGTTGCCTTAGGTTGCACTGAGTATATATGGTACATTTCATTGTTCAAGAACATTTAATCCACACTACTGAACAATAAAGCAGATATTGATGGCTACCATGACCAATGAAATCTACATATGTACATGCATTCCTAAACTTTATTAACCCACGTCAGAAAATGTGTCCTTTCCGATACATATATTGGGTATGTTGGTAACTGATGTAATGATGTTTTTTGTAATATATAACTCTCGGAATGATAGAACTGGTTCTATTTATTGAATCATATTATTTATAACTTATTGTTATCTTGCAAATAACATTACTGGTGATCAAAATGTTAATTAAAATAAATTTATAATTAAAATACTTGACTCCAGCCATTACTTTTAAATAGAGGATGTAAATACAATACTTTGAAAAACTAAAATCCCATTGTTACCACATTATAATAATAATAATAGGATATTTATAGTGCGCTATAATTCCACGCAAATATTGCGTGCTCTAAGCGCTTACAATAATAAAATAAAATGAGCATACAGTTGGATATGCCTGACGGAACAAAAACGTTTTAAGATTTGATTTAAATATAGCTAGAGTGGATGAAGATTTAAGACTAGCTGGAAGATCATTCCATTCTGTAGAAGCAACAAAAGCAAATGTTCTGTGACCATAGGTTTTTTATTTAACTTTCGGAATTTTAAGCAGGTTTAGATTTGCAGATCTAAGTGGCCTTTTTGGCGTGTACGTTTCTAGCAGTTCTGAAAGGTAGGTTGGTGCTGTAGATATGATACATTGATAGGTTAGGCAGAGGACTTTGAAGCGTATTCTCTGTTCTATTGGAAGCCAGTGAAGATCTTGGAGAATGGGACTGATATGATCACTCTTACGCTTTAGGGAAACAACTCTAGCGGCTGCATTCTGAATTGCTTGGCGTTTGCGCATAGCATCTTTTGAGGCGCCTATAAACAGACTGTTACAATAGTCTAACCTTGAGATAATTAATGTTAGTACCAGCATAATAGCAGCTTCGCGAGTTATGTATTTTCTGATGTTTGATATATTCCGCAGCTGCATAAAACACACCTTACGCAGATAACGGACATGATGTTCCATACTAAGTTCATTGTCTAACATGACACCCAAGTCCTTAACATTGCTTATAGCTTAGCTGTGATAAATTGTGGGGTGTCGGAAACGACATGATGACATAGCCAATTCAAATGCTCATAAGGCGATAAAGCAATAAATAATTAACATGGCCGATCTTTGGCCAATCTTTTACATGCTGGAAATATCATATGCACTCGAATTTATCATTGAATTTATTAGCATAAAATTGAAGAAATTATTTATTTATCATCTCTTAAATAGTGGTTTATATATTCACGAAGACTGGTGTCAATTGACTGAATATTCGTTCGTGTATGCGTGATGCGACTGAGTAGTTTGACATCCGAATCTGTCTATAAAGTATTCAGTTGTGTTAACCAACACCCCCCCCCCCCGCACACTCGTGGTGGGGGGGGGGGGGCAGCACGTCAAATTTGGAGGAATTCAACCGAATTAATGTGAGTTAGGCCTGCTCATATGATTATGGATTGCGAGGCTATGATTACATTACCCTCATCATAATCCCACTCCCATATGATTGCTGATAGCGAGTGTAGATTCATATTATCCTCTGTCTCCCTTAACCATTTTAATATCGAAACCTTTAAAGTAAAATTTAAATTTTGTCATAGAATATACTCAATAGAGCCATTTTCGCGCCAGGTGAAAACTATTTTTAAAATATTTACAACTGGAATTAATGGTTCCGTTATCGAGCAAGTCATTCCAATGGTAAAATTTCAAAAATAGTCTACTCTTGGCCTGCAAATGTACATTTCATAAGATCACTGCACACGCCACTTTGAACTGAATTGGCACTAAAGGGTCATATGGCTTCCATCACATCTGTGACATGGATGCATTCCACAACTCTACCCCATCCAATCCAATATTCTCTTCCCACCTTCCCGGGAGAGGGGGCGCACGATTTTGGAAAACTCCAGGCCTGGAGACCACTTGTATAATCGGAGGAGGGTTTAGTAGCTATGCTCTGGAAAACTAGTGAGACTGGGGTTCCAACCCCAGCCCACTCCACCCTCACCCCACCCCGGGGAAATTGTGAAAATCATACTCTCTGGGAAGACAATTCAGATATTATTCCTAATAAATTGGCCTAAAAATGTGGGTGGTGTTTGGTTCCGGTGTCCTTGTTTTCAATGGCAGTGAGGGCGGCGGTGAGGAGTGGCGAAGGGGCTTATTTTAACAAATTATTTGCTTGGACCCTTTTGCCTTTTGAAATGGGAGAATTAACATCAAGTTATTTTACTATAGAAGGATCCATTTCTAGGCAAGCTCAACATACTTTGTTCAAATGTTGGAATCAATTTGAAACTTTGAAACATGTTGAATAATTGTCCAGGGAGCTGTTGCTGCCATAGCTCACAGTTAATTTAGTTTCAAAATATTCAACAGAATGTTTATTAAATTGTAATCATACATGTCTAGGCCCCAGATCTGTACTATTGATGTAAATTCATGATAAACGAGCCAGTCATTTCAATGGTAAATTTTCAAAAATAGTCTATTCTTGGCTTACACATGGCCATTAACTAAGCAAATATTTTGACTTTTGATTAAATGATTAATTATCCTAATAATTTGGTGTAAATGGTACATTGAGAACATTTGAATAATTTTATTTTCTGTGCAGTACTACGGTACGGATCCGTACAAAATTCCGGGGATCTGTGAAGTTTCTGTTGTACCGATCCGTTTGGCTCACCATTAAACAATTCACCTTTCCAGAGTACCCAGCCATCATATGACGTCATAATGAACTTCGTGGCGTGTACAATGACATCATAATGAATGACGTCATGAATGACGTCGATAAGTACGTCACGAACGCATATTTGATGACGGTCTATGGGCTGTTGTACAAATTGTTTGCTTTTACCATTTAATAAATATTCTGTTGAATATTTTGAAACTAATTTGACTGGGCGCTGTTGCTGCCTATGGCAGCAACATCACCCAGTCTAATTAGTTACAAAATATTCAACAGCTTCCCTGTATAGTTTTCAGGAAATTGATAGCTAGGGCATTCGGGGATCGATCAATCCAAACACGGCGAGGTGTGGGTGGAGCTTAGCTAGTCATGGGCGGGGCGTGGCTAAAAATGGAAAGGTCCATTGTCAATTTCTAGCCATGCATAAATTGAAAGTGGATAATTGATTGTTCTATTTATACTATATATACTTTATAAACTATATATCAACAGCCACCAATATTTTTAATGATGGAATAATTTGTATTTTTTGCATTAATTGTAGATTGTTAATGTAGAATTTGCAGTTGGAGTGAGGCTCTACATGGGTGGTTCTCAGTAATTTTACCTATATACGCACACTTATGCAATAGCAGTTGGTGATATGATACATTGATACTGCTCGTGAAATATAATCCATTACATACCCACACCCCACCCACACCCAATCCTCACGATATCATCCAGTAAACATTAAACCCCACCATGGGATAAGTAATTTACTGAGGTTAGTTTTGTTCTAAAATATATGCTTCTTGATTTTGATTTCAAGAATAGCTTCAGTAAATGACTTTTCTATTCGGTATGAATCCATAATAACAAGGGCTTTCAAAATGTTAGTTTTTCTGTTATTCACATAGTTTCAGATGTAGGATATAATTTATATATTATTGCTTCGATTTGTATACATTTACCTCATGCTTTGCATAGAGTGTTCACAATATCTTTTTATGTATATATGTTTATTGTTTTGAGATTGATTATGTAATTTATACACATTACACTACAAACTATACAAAACATATATGCATTGGTCCTCCTAGTATCACTTCAACTGCTATCATGCCTTAAGGACAAACAAAATAATAACCCAAACACACGCATGCCCCTAGTGGTAGGTAGATGTATGGAATAATTTTTCTTATGGTGAAGGTTAGGGTGTTTACCCAGTGTTTGCTAAGCACAGCAACATGAAAGCTAGAAAAATGATAAAAAACCATGAAAATTCTATATAGCCTACAATCAGTCCAAACCCTTTGTGTAGCAATAGTACTGTAGCAATATTTAATTGTGGGCAGGTACATTGTATCCTGTGGCGCAGTGCATGTAGGTGATAAATCCTAGACATCCATATAATCTTTCACCCTAAGGGCATTTTATGTAGCTATTACTTAGCTAAATGCAAAATTAAGCATGATCAATACCTATTCACCCAAACCCCAGCTCATGCACCTCCACATCAGCTCCTGCGACTCAAAATGTGATACACCAGAGCTGGCTATGATGCTATAAATAGTATTATATCTTCTGCCAATCATGAATAACCTCACTGATTTAGAGGCATGACAACATTTTTACATGAGTAAACTGAGACTGACATGCATGGCTATCACCCCTCCCTTCTATAAATCTCCCCATAGCTCAACCCGCTCCACACCCTCCTCAACCAAATACAGTCATCGGCTTTCTCAGTCATCTAGAGGTTTAATTTATCACGATTCACAACATAAGCATGAAAAGCACAAATGTTGTCATTCACACGCCCATTGAACAAGTTATTTGATGCATGAATACTGGTTCCAACCCTCAATATCTTACACAAATAAACTGGAAATGGAAGATATTTTGCTGAACAGTTATTATTTAGAGGATTAATGCAGTGTACGATATAATTTATGAGCTGGAAGATCAGTGTTTATACAACTGGTCGCTTTGACAGCCGGGATTCCCCGTTCTAAATATAATAACGTAATGACGCCACGAAAAAGCCTCAGAAACAAAACAACCTTGATAAATTGGACTATTTCTCAGCAAAATTAGGCAAATTTGTCAAATCAACTGGTAAAACATTGAAACAGTGAAACCTTTAATTCGAATATCCATGAAACAAGGCAAAATACAGCCACGGAGTCGAATGATTATAATGTAAAATGGTACTAATTTACTACAGAAATATAAGATTCAAGATTCAAAATTATTTATTTTCATATAGTACATAGATTTTACATTTACACAACAGGCAGTCCACCAAAGGCTGAGATTATGCAACGATGGACCCCTTACATTTATCACGTAGCAAACATATATTTCAGTGACAGTTTGATGAAGATAATAATAATAATAATAATAATAATAATAATAATAATAATGCTCACACACACACACGCACGCACGCACGCACGCACGCACGCACGCACGCACGCACGCACGCACGCACGCACGCACGCACGCACGCACGCACGCACGCACGCACGCACGCGCGCGTCGGTGGTGGGGGCACATGCTTATCTTGCTTATATACTGAGCCAAAAAAGTTTAGCCACAGTGAAGTTTGGTTTGTTGTATTAAAACTATGCGTCCATTTATAACCAAATTTGCAGGCATGTTTCGTCAATGTAATGTCTCGCTGATCATGAAGAAATGCAAATCATTTCTTGCATTTCTCGGCCGCACGCTTAATGCATGTAAAAATGCATTTTTCATGCACTGGCCCACATTGGCGGGTAGCGAAGGCAAAAATTCACCATATTGCAAAAGCAGATAACGAACGTTAACAAAAAACGCTTAAAAGTTTACCCTACCGAACATGGGCCGCCGCCCAGGGCTACCCGAAAATCAGCGCCACGAAGCAATGGGAAGACTCGCTGCTGGGCAGAGCGTTCGCGCTGTTGCTCGACATTTTAATGTTCACGCCTCAACCATTTCCCGTCTCCTCCAACGTGAGCAGGAAACTGGACATGTTAATGACCGACCACGATCTGACAGACCGAGAGCAACAACACCACGAGAAGACCGCTATTTAGTGACGTCATCACGACGTCACAGGTTTGAGACTGCGCCGCGGCTGTCCCGTAATTTGCACACCGCTACCGGCACTACAGTGCATCCACAGACTGTCCGAAACAGACTCCATGATGCTGGACTGCATGCCCGTCGTCCACTTGTTGCTGTTCCGCTTACAGAGCGTAACATTGAGAATCGGGTTACATGGGCAAGAACTCATCAGCGATGGCATGCTCAACAATGGAGCCACGTTTTGTTCAGTGATGAGTCGAGGTTTTGTGTGGATGTGGCGGATGGTAGGCAACGGGTTTGGCGACGCTTAGGAGAACGGTATGATGCAGCCAACATCATTCAGCATGACAGATTCGGTGGCGGCAGTGTCATGGTGTGGGCTGGAATCCATGAAAATGGCAAAGCAGATCTTATTGTGATTCGCGGAAATTTAACGGCTCAACGTTACTGTGAAGAAGTTGTCGCCCCTGTTGTCATCCCTTTTATGCTGCATCATGCAGACTTTATGTTCCAGCAAGACAACGCCCGTCCTTATTCAGCTAGGGTCACCAGTGATTTCCTTGAGGCTAACAACTTTCCGGTGTTGGACTGGCCAGCGCCATCACCGGACCTGTCTCCTATCGAACGCGTGTGGGACATTCTTGGCCGTATGGTGCGTGAGAACCATCCACATCTTCACAACGTGCGGGAGCTGGAAGCTGCACTGCTCCAGGAATGGGATGCGATTCCTCTTCGTGACATCAGGTGCTTAATTCCAAGAATGAGAAAGCGATGTACGGCGGTGGTTAATGCGCGCGGAGGTCATAACCGGTATTGACAGCTCAGTGTCATTATTTAAATTGGACCCTTCCGTTGAATTATGCCGTGTTAAAAGCGCGATGCTAGCATTACAGTAACAAGAGACTGTTGTTCAAATTGGAAAATGACCTATCAATTAAATAATATATTTGAATCAAGTTATTGTTTTTGTTAAATAACATGTATACAGTAATATTCTCAGTGTTGCTAAACTTTTTTGGTTCAGTATATTATTATTTTTATTATTATTATTATTATTATTATTATTATTATTATTATTATTATTATTATTATTATTATTATTATTATTTTACATTCTAGTTGTATTTTACATTCTGGTTGTTGGCCTGGCAACTGGGTACATATTTGTTTTGCACTGTCATAGTGGTGACTTCTGCATTCTTGACAATGGGTTGGATTTTTAGTATCTTTCTAAGATAATTTTTTTAATATTTTGTTTAAAAGAGCTTTGTGTAAGAATGTGTGTACGAATATTTATATCTGTGATGTTCCGGGGTTGCATTGCTTGGTGGGATGGTTTTAGTGTAGCCTTCATTGTTCTATAATTTGTTTCGTGTAAGTTAATCTTCGTTCGCGTGATGTGCGGGTATTATCAGAACTAGCGTCATACATAGGGTAATTCCGGAATAATAAAACACTTCCAGTTTTCGAACTCTCTGACTTAGTAAGATTATACGAAGCCCGACTGTCTGAAATAGATTCTTGGTTTTTTTCAGAGAAAGTCAACATAGAACAATACTGAAAGAAAGGCTGGTATGTCTAATACCAGATTTGAGAAATAAACTTCAATGGAGAGATATAATTGTGATATTTAATACAGACAGTGTTGAAGCTATCAAAATTGCTTGTTCATACAGTTCTTATGATGATGCAATACACTTGCTATGTGCTGCGAAGAGATTGAGACAGGAAATTTTATGGTAACTTCGAAAAGGGATGTGAAGTTGATGTTGTCCCAAAAGTGTCCTAGCCTTGTTAGAATGATTTCGCGAGGCACAAGTGTTCAAGAGCAAAAACTACAGCAGATGATGCCACGAATGTAGCGTTAGCACTCTCACTGTTGTCAGTTTTTAATACCAAGAAAATATCCAGCGAACAATCTGGAACTCATAAGTATGTATGTATGTATGTATAATTACTGTATTCTGCGGCTGTAGTAGTACAAACATTCTACAGCTGCAATCAGTCCTTCTTCGCTTTTGCCCACTGTGTCTTGTCTTCAGCGAAAATCCTTAGCTTCCTCAGGTCCAGCCTTGACTTGGGTGTACCTAATCCTGCTTTCTTGAGGTCACCTCGTAGCAGGCTTAGCAGATTTATGCAATGACGTCCTCTCCTGGCTCTGTATTTGCTGGCTCCGAGTAGGGCGAATTCGAAGGCTCTCTGTGCTGGTGTGTCTTCTGGCATCCTTAGCACATGGCCAAATATGGACCGTCTTTGCTGGGCGGCCCCTACAGACAGCGGCGGCGTATTACACATCTTGTATAGTTGATCGTTGGAAATTATGCTTTTCTGGCCATCGGTGTCCAGTAATGGTGCGTAGGTGTTTGAGGTGGCAGGCGCCAAGCTTGCCTTTGGAGCTGCCAAGCTGTTGCAGTTATACATCATCAAGGATACGCAGGTTGCATTGTATAAACGTACTCTTTTTACCAAGGGCATCTTTGATCTACGAATCCATACCTTCCAGAAGGACTGGAAAGCTACGTTCCCCATGATGCAGCGTGCAGCAATATCAGCAATACTGCAAAGGAGTGAGCCCAGGATTTTACTTTTCCGCCATGATTCGTCGCCACGGAGTGGATCATCATTTTCTTTAGTTTCGTGCCTTGTAGATAGGTATATGTGGGTGAACTCTGTTTTGGATTCATTCATAAAGAGATTCTCAATTTTTTGTTTGCTTGAAGCTATTGCGAGAAGTTCGTCAAGAGTTTTTTTCCTCATCTATAAAGTCCACATCGTCGGCATATTCCATCTCTAGCGGCATGCCCAGTATTGACACCGGGGGGGGGGGGGGGGGGGGGTTGTGGTTGTAGTGCCCATTTTGTGGAAATCCCAGGGTTTGGACATGGCTACTGACACATGCATGCGTTGAGCCCATACAATGTCTGCGCAGCTGCGTCTACGTTTGAAGCCACTTTGGCATGATCCGGTGAAGTCGTCGATCTTGTCTTGGATGCGGCAAAGAGTAACATTGGATAGGATTTTCCGTATGCTGTTAAGGAGCACAATGGGACGCAGATTGGCTGGGGGGGGGGGGGGGGCAGGTGGCTTCTTGGGCCTGGGTAGCGCGATAAGGATGCCTTGGCCTACAGCGCCGATGGGAAGGTGGTGAATAAAAGCTGAATTGATTATGTGCGTGATCGGTTTTGAGATAATATCGCTTGCATATTTGAATAGTTCATTGCTCATGCCATCAGATCCAGATGCACGTCCATTTTACAGGGCTTTAAGTGCCTTCTCAACCTCTGCTGTGTTAATTGGTATTAGTAATGGCCTAGGGTTTCCTGAGAATTGGTGCAAGGGCTCACCATCGTGGTCAGTGAACTGTTCCTTGAGCCATTCTCGAATTGCCTCGGCTTTGCCCTGGTCAGTCCCGATAAAGTGCCCTTCAGAGTTGTGTACAGTTAGTGGTGGTGTGTAGTCAACAACTCTCGGGCTGCCCGAAACATTTTGTGGCAGTCATCTGCGGCAGCGATCCCATCTGCTAGGGCGTCTGCTTGTTGGATAGCGACATCTCTTAAGCGTTCGCCAATGTTGCGCAGAATGTTATTTGGTTCGATCCTCACTTTGGCCACTTTGAAAGATCCGCAGACGTAACGCTTTCTGTTCTGCTGACAGTTTTACTACGAGAGGGTCGTCAGTATAGCTAGTTCTGTTGTTTTAGAACACCTATAGTGCTAGTAACTGATGATTCCATAGATATCAGTGAACTCATGTATGCCATGTCAAATCAAGGGAGGCACCGCTTGCACTCGACTGGCTATTCATGTCAAGTCAAGGGAGGCACCGCTTGCACTGGGCTGGCTATTCATGTCAAAACTGTACATAGAGAAATCCTTGATAATTTCTCACGTCATGGCCTGCGTATATCATATAATAGAACTCATGAAATCTCTACAAGTCTTGCAAATAATGTATGTGAACAGTTTGAAAGAGACGGTTGTGTCGGGAAAGGATGTATTCGCTGTTGGAGCAGATAATATCTACCACAATCCATCTACAAGGAATGCTATGGTATCCTTAAATGGAATTACCATATCCCCGATTCAGTTCCTATGTCAGGAAGGCCCTGGAACTGTACAAAACTGATTAATGACAAAATCCAATATTGGCAAAGAGAAAACAATATCTGCACTGCGAGCAGCATATTCAGCGGTAACTCCAGAGGCACGATCAACAGAAGATCGCAATACACCTAAAGCAGATGGGCACGTTACAACACAGACCTCTGTACTGGCTGCATCTAAAGAAACAGAATATGGCTAGTTGAATTTCATAACTGACAACTTACTGAAAATGAAACGCTAAGCCCTGGAGAACCTCTGTCATGGGCAGCATTGACATGCTAAGAGGCAGTCAAATAACATTGGCTCTGTCCTACAAATTGTCCTTATGCCTCTATCTCTAGAACCAACAAACACATTAGAAATACTACTTCATATGATGAAGCGTATGGACAATGCCACTAAGAAGTTACACCCTGCTCCAATTCCTTTCATAACTATGGATCAACCATTATTTCCTATTGCCAGAAAACCCAATAGGCACGGCCAGATATCTTTGGTGAGAGCGAATTTGTGGTGATAATGGAGGCCGCGTGGGGAGGTGGTCTTCACATCGAAATTAATTTGATGAAACGGTTTGGTGTGGATGAGCAAATATTATTGTAAAATCATAAGTTACTAGCTCGACCTGAGCTAATTCTATGTTTTACTATCTAAAGAATCTGATGTGATTACTTCTGAATACATAGCCTATTTCCTTGTATCAGGATATACAAAAAAAAAACCAGTATATTTTTTATTACGAAATACATACATATTAAATTGCATTGACAGGATCATATATTTAAATTGATCTGATGCAATATGAAAGTGTCCCATGTAACTAGATCAAGGTATGTTAATCACATAACAGAAGCAGCCGTACATATATTGTAACTCTCAGCTTATGAAACATATACAAACTCTCTTTATGGCATGGCTACCGTATTTCCTGAAATCATGGAAGTATTTGTTAACCTGTCATGTTCAACCATTACAATCTCTAATGACATAATTGACAATTTACAACGTTTTGTCATTCTCCCCTATGACATAGCTAGTAGACAGCAACATCTTCCACCAAAATTGTTGAAAAATGTATACCAGTTTCTTTGATACTGACTCGGTAAAAAATAGAATATTGACATCAGAATGGTAATGGTTAAGGACATTCACATAATATATGTATTAGGAATATGCCTGACTGAATGAACTACTTTGAAGTTAGATAATTTTCTTATTATAAAGTGCTTGTATAATTGATGTGGACATGTGTTTCTGTATATTATCTTTGGTTGGTAGTAAATTGTTGGTCGTGTTGATATATGAGTTGGCTTAAAACCCCAATATCGATTAATAAACCGCGAATGCTCAGATCAATTTAAATATATGGCCCTGTCAATGCAATTTAATATGTATGTATTTCGTAATAAAAAATATACGGGTTTTTGTGTTGTATATCCTGATACAAGGAAATAGGCTATGTATTCAGAAGCAATCACATCAGATTCTTTGGATAGTAAAATATAGAATTAGCTCTAAGTTTTCTTGGATAGAGCGGACAGAAATCTATAAGTAAGCAAATTTTCACGATTGCTTCACATTCTGATCGATTTTGGTCAATTTTTTACTTATCCTCCTATATGAATCATCTATAGACGTAATAATGTAATGGATGAATCCACTTTTAGTTATGCACCACTACCCCTCCCCCACCCCCTCCCTACCGATCTCTAGCTAAGCTCCGTCCATGCATTGTCCGCATTGGGATCGATCGAACCCTGATCTCCCTGAATCCCAATTCCCAGAAAACTATACAGGTAAGCTGGTGACTATTTTAGATCTAATTCGTTGGTTGATGTTGCTGCCTACGTCACGTTGATGAAAATTCACGCGATGATATCATACCATAGTGAAATGAGTTGAAATGGGTCTTTCTCGCCAATCCCATACCCCGTCCCTCTTCTTAACTTCACCCCCCCCCCCCCATCTTCCTCCCTCCCCTCCCCTCGCCTCCGTCCCTCCAACCTCTCTCTCATTCTCTCTCCCTCCTCTCTCTCTCTCTCTCTCTCTCTCTCTCCCTCCCTCCCTCCCTCTCCCCCCTCGCTCCCATCCTCCATCCCTCCCTCCCCCCGTTCGTGCATCGCTCGTTTGTCCCCCCCCCCGCTCCTCTCCCCCCCCCCCCCTCTCTCCCGTGGGTGCACCTGTGCACCACCACTCTATGTCATTGAGTATATCATCATCGTTACTGGGTTTGGTGTGTGCATACATACAAGCTCATACCAATTATAAGTTAGATCTCGTTATAATTGTCACGCATTGACAACTAATAGGTCACAGAAGAGGAAAATTGAAGTATACATTTATACTAGATTCTCTAACTGTAAAAGGATATTCTTGGAAGTTCCACACTCCTACGTACATAGTTCTCTCACTATTTATTAATATTCTTAGCTAACTCAACCTAATCTATATATCCAGAGCGTACAAATCCTATGAATGGCATTTGTCGAACATATCTTTGTTTATCTATTTAATAACCATTTGACTTCTGTATTGTCATGTCAGAATGCTGCCTACGTTGCTATAAGAACGGCATTTTGATAGCAATCTTGAACTGAATAATCTAAAACACATAAAAGATAACAGCAAATCTGAAAACGTGATTGTGGTTTTGTACTAATTACGCTGTGCGTGGGAAATGGTAACCCCCCACCCACCCACCCACCCACCCACCCACCCCAACCCACCCACCCCCACCCCTCCCTGTTGATTTAATATGCTGTGCCCGTGATATTCTGATTAAATGTCAATAAATTAATCGCTGTCTGATTAACCGTTTAAACTCGAAATACCAACCACATCAAATTCATCCGCAATTCAATAATTAGTCTGGTGAATATTTACGAACTAATTTGACTGGGAGCTGTTGCTGCCTATGCAACAGATTCCTGTCACATTAGTTTCAGAATACTGGGATGGTGCTGGTTTCTGAGATTCTGGGATTTCAGTGTCCAAAAGATTAATATACGCTATATATGGTTTTAGTATTATTGATAGTGGTTGGCGGTGGCCGTGGCCGTGGCGGTGGTGGTGGTTGGAGCAGCAGCGGGGATGGAGGTTAATGAGTTTGGTGAGTGGTTATTATTGTTATGATGGATGGTGATGCTGCGTTTGATTGGAGTTGGCGCGTGCGGATGCCATCTCCACATATGCCACCGGCTTCTGGATGTTTTCGAACTATCATCTATTAAAGGTACGCATTCACACCAAAATGCTCTAAGATAAAATTGTTTAAATTGTATACATTTAGAAGCTTAAATTATGTACATCAATGTAATGAAACGAAGTGAATCTTAACAAATGATGATGTAATTCCGTATAAATTATTATAGTTTTTTACTTATGAAGTTGAAATAAGGACACATGTCTCCAAATTGAATTTCACATCTTGAAAAAATTATGTGTGAATTATTGTGAATATGTACCTTTAAAGCATTGGTGTATTAATAATTTAATTTACTGGTGAAATAGGACAGAATGTGTGCTTCCGATTGTTATCATCGGTGCCTAAGATCGGTATTCTTAATCTAGGTCTAACTGTCCTGTCCTTTAGCAGTCACAAAGCTGTGGACAATTACCCGGAATTTTTATCAGATCGTCGATGAACAAAAGTTGCTATTCACTTTTACAAACTCTGCTGCTGAAGCATCGCGTCGTCATCGGATTTACTGACCCCGCGTCAGTCGCAAAGAAGCGCCCATATTTTCAGCATCACTCTTCTAGAGATCAACTGTGTTTTGGACCCAATATGGTTACAGTATCACCTGCTTTCAGAGTAACTTCCCTTAAACAAATAACGTGACATCCACCCTTATCTATTGACCAACTGCCTCTGGAGACAATACATATATATATATCGCTACACTATCACTCCATTCCAAACTGTTCCAACGCCAGCTCGGTTCGGAAGCACATTTATTTTACATAGAAGAATTCTCAATATCATAGACAGCTACGACATAACGCAGGTTACTGGGGCGATATTAGACCAGTATTAGGTCAATGCGTCCTCCTGGTATTGACCCAGTAGCGGCCCAGTAACCTGTCACTCTCGATCTAGTTTCAAAATATGCAACGGCTTACCTGTATAGGACTGGACTTTGTTCTGGGAATTCGGCGTTCAAAGTTTCAAATAGATTTTCCAACACCCGTAAATGTTTGACGCAGATTAGCTAGAAAAGGTCGTCATATAGCTAGAAATGGTCGTGATATAGCTAGAAATGATGGTGTTATAGCTAGAAATGGTCGTGATATAACTAGAAATGGTCGTGATATAACTAGAAATGGTCGTGATATAGCTAGAAAAGGTCGTGATATTGCTAGAAATGATTGTGGTATAACTAGAAATGATGGTGTTATAGATAGAAAGTGTCGGGATATAACTAGTATTGAGCGTGATATAACTAGAAATGGTCGTGATATAGCTAGAAATGGTTGTGAGATAGCTAGAAATGGTCGTGATATAGCTAGAAATGGTTGTGATATAGCTAGGAATGAGCGTGATTTAACTGGAAATGGGTGTGATATGGCTAGAAATGAGCGTGATATAACTAGAACTGGTTATGATATAGCTAGAAATGGTCGTGATATAGCTAGAAATGGTCGTGATATAACTAGAAATGGTTGTGCTATAGCTAGAAATGGTTGCGCTATAGCTAGAAATGGTTGTGCTATAGCTAGAAATGGTTGTGATATAACTAGAAATGAGCGTAATATAACTAGAAATGGTCGTGATATAGCTAGAAATGGTCGTGATATAGCTAGAAATGGTTGTGATATAGCTAGAAATGGTCGTGATATAACTAGAAATCGTTGTGATATAACTAGAAACAGTCGTGATATAGCTAGAAATGGTCGGGATATAGCTAGAAATGGTCGTTATATAACTAGAAATGGTCGTTATATAGCTAGAAATGAGCGTGACAAAGCTAGAGATGAGCGTGATATAACTAGAAATGAGCGTGATATA
Source organism: Chaetoderma sp. LZ-2023a (assembly GCA_034401795.1). Taxonomy (NCBI): domain Eukaryota; kingdom Metazoa; phylum Mollusca; class Caudofoveata; order Chaetodermatida; family Chaetodermatidae; genus Chaetoderma; species Chaetoderma sp. LZ-2023a. Next base: position 96,447,799 of record CM067360.1, on the reverse strand, counting down.
GCTAGAAATGGTTGTGATATAGTTAGAACTGGTCGTGATATAACTAGAAATGGTCGTGATATAGCTAGAAATGGTCGTGATATAGCTAGAATTGAGCGTGACAAAGCTAGAGATGAGCGTGATGTAACTAGAAATGAGCATGATATAACTAGAAAGGGTTGTGATATAGCTAGAAATCGTCGTGATAAAGCTAGAAATGGTCGTGATATAGCTAGAAATGCTTGTACTATAGCTAGAAATGGTTGTGATATAACTAGAAATGGTTGTGATATAGCTATAACTGTTCGTGATATAGCTAGAAATGGTTGTGCTATAGCTAGAACTGGTTGTGATATAGCTAGAAATGGTCGTGATATAGCTAGAACAGGTCGTGATATAACTAGAAATTGTCGTGATATAGCTAGAAATGAGAGTGATATAGCCAGAAATGGTTGTGCTATAGCTAGAAATGGTAGTTATATAGCTAGAAATGGTTGTGACATAACTAGAAATGGTCATGTTATAGCTAGAAATGGTCGTTCTATAGCTAGAAATGGTCGTGCAATAGCTGGAAATGGTCGCGAAATAACTAGAAATTGTCGTGATGTAGCTAGAAATGGTCGTACTATAGCTAGAAATGGTCGTTATATAGCTAGAAATGGTCGTTATATAGCCATAACTGGTCGTGATATAGCTAGAAATGGTCGTGATATAACTAGAAATGTTCGTAATATAGCTAGAAATGGTTGTGATATAGCTAGAAATCGTCGTGATATAGCTAAAAATGGTCGTGATATAGCAAGAAATGGTCGTGATATAGCTAGAACTGGTCGTGATATAGCTAGAAATTAGCGTGATATAGCTAGAAATGGTAGTGATATAATTAGAAATTGTCGTGATATGGATAGAACTGGTCGTGATATAGCTAGAAATGGACATGGTATAGCTGGAAATGAGCATGATTCAGCTAGAAATCGTCGTGATATAGCTAGAACTGGTTGTGCTATAGCTAAAAATGGTTGTGCTATAGCTAGAAATGGTTGTGATATAGCTAGAAATGGTCGTGATATATCTAAAAATGAGCATGATATAGCTAGAAATGGTAGTGATATAGCTAGAAATGGTCGTGATATAGCTAGAACTGGTCGTGATATAGCTAGAAATGGTCGTGATATAGCTCGATATGGCTGTGCTATAGCTAGAAATGGTTGTGATATAACTAGAACTGGTTGTGCTATAGCTAGAAATGCTTGTGTTATAGCTAGAAATGGTTGTGATATAACTAGAAATGGTTGTGATATAGCTAGAACTGTTCGTGATATAGCTAGAAATGGTCGTGCTATAGCTAGAAATGGTCGTGATATAACTAGAAATGGTCGTGATGTAGCTAGAAATGGTCGTGATATAGCTAGAAATGGTGATGTTATAGCTAGAAATGGTCGTGATATAGCTAGAAATGGTCGTGCTATAGCTAGAAATGGTCGTGATATAGCTAGAAATGGTAGTGATATAATTAGAAATTGTCGTGATATAGATAGAACTGGTCGTGATATAGCTAGAAATGGACGTGATATAGCTGGAAATGAGCATGATTCAGCTAGAAATCGTCGTGATATAGCTAGAACTGGTTGGGCTATAGCTAAAAATGGTTGTGCTATAGCTAGAAATGGTCCTGATATAGCTAGAAATGGTCGGGATATATCTAAAAATGAGCATGATATAGCTAGAAATGGTAGTGATATAGCTAGAAATGGTCGTGATATAGCTAGAACTGGTCGTGATATAGCTCGATATGGCTGTGCTATAGCTAGAAATGGTCGTGATATAACTAGAACTGGTTGTGCTATAGCTAGAAATGCTTGTGCTATAGCTAGAAATGGTTGTGATATAACTAGAAATGGTTGTGATATAGCTAGAACTGTTCGTGATATTGCTAGAAATGGTCGTGATATAACTAGAAATGGTCATGTTATAGCTAGAAATGGTCGTGATATAGCTAGAAATGGTCGTGCTATAGCTAGAAATGGTCGTGATATAACTAGAAATGGTCGTGATGTAGCTAGAAATGGTCGTGATATAGCTAGAAATGGTCGGTCGTTATATAGCTAGAAATGGTCGTGATATAACTAGAAATGGTCATGTTATAGCTAGAAATGGTCGTGATATAGCTAGAAATGGTCGTGCTATAGCTAGAAATGGTCGTGATATAACTAGAAATGGCCGTGATGTAGCTAGAAATGTCGTGATATAGCTAGAAATGGTCGTGATATAGCTAGCAATGGTCGTGATATAGCTAGAAATGGTTGTGATATAGCTAGAAATGGTCGTGATCCAGCTAGAAATGGTTGTGATATAACTAGAAATTGTCGTGATATAGCTATAAATGGTTGTGATATAGCTAGAAATTGTCGTGATATAGCTAGAAATGGTCGTGATATAACTAGAAATGGCCGTGATGTAGCTAGAAATGTCGTGATATAGCTAGAAATGGTCGTGATATAGCTAGCAATGGTCGTGATATAGCTAGAAATGGTTGTGATATAGCTAGAAATGGTCGTGATCCAGCTAGAAATGGTTGTGATATAACTAGAAATTGTCGTGATATAGCTATAAATGGTTGTGATATAGCTAGAAATTGTCGTGATATAGCTAGAAATGGTCGTGCTATAGCTAGAAATGGTCGTGATATAGCAAGAAATGGTCGTGATATAGCTAGAACTGGTCGTGATATAGCTAGAAATGAGCGTGATATAGCCAGAAATGGTAGTGATATAACTAGAAATTGTCGTGATATAGATAGAACTGGTCGTGATATAGCTAGAAATGGACTTGATATAGCTAGAAATGAGCGTGATTTAGCTAGAAATCCTCGTGATATAGCTAGAACTGGTTGTGCTATAGCCAAAAATGGTTGTGCTATAGCTAGAAATGGTCGTGATATAGCTAGAAATGGTCCTGATATAGCTAGAAATGGTTGTGATATAGCTAGAAATGGTCGTGATATAGCTAGAAAAGGTCGTGATATAGCTAGAAATGGTCGTGATATAACTAGAAATGGTCGTGCTATAGCTAGAAATGAGCGTGATATAACTAGAAATGAACGTGATATAGCTAGAAATGGTTGTGCTATAGCTAGAAATAAACGTGATATAGCTAGAAATGAACGTGATATATCTAGAAATGAGCATGATATAGCTAGAAATGGTTGTGATATAGCTAGAAATGGTCGTGATATAGCTAGAACCGGTTGTGCTATAGCTAGAAATGGTCGTGATATATCTAGAAATCGTCGTGATATAGCTAGAAATGGTCGTGATATAACTAGAAATGGTCGTGCTATAGCTAGAAATGAGCGTGATATAACTAGAAATGAATGTGATATAGCTAGAAATGAACGTGATATAGCTAGAAATGGTTGTGCTATAGCTAGAAATGGTTGTGCTATAGCTGGAAATGAACGTGATATAGCTAGAAATGAACGTGATATAGCTAGAAATGAACGTGATATAGCTAGAAATGAACGGATATAGCTAGAAATGAACGCGATATAGCTAGAAATGAACGTGATATAGCTAGAAATGAACGTGATATAGCTAGAAATGAACGTGATATAGCTAGAAATTGTTGTGATATAACTATAAATGGTCGTGGTATAACTAGAAATGAACATGATATAGCTAGAAATGAACGTGATATAGCTAGAAATGATCGTGATATAGCTAGAAATGGTTGTGCTATAGCTAGAAATGAACGTGATATAGCTAGAAATGAACGTGATATAACTAGAAATGGTTGTGGTATAGCTAGAAATGAACGTGATATAACTAGAAATGAACGTGATATAACTAGAAATGAACGTGATATAACTAGAAATGAACGTGATATAGCTAGAAATGAACGTGATATAACTAGAAATGAACGTGATATAACTAGAAATGAACGTGATATAACTAGAAATGAACGTGATATAACTAGAAATGAACGTGATATAACCAGAAATGGTTGTGCTATAGCAAGAAATGAACGTGATATATCTAGAAATTGTATGTGCTATAGCTAGAAATGAACTTGATATTGCTAGAAATCGTTGTGATATAGCTAGAAATGGTTGTGATATAGCTAGAAATGGTTGTAATATAGCTAGAAATGGTTGTGATATAACTAGGAATGGTTGTAATATAGCTAGAAATGAACGTGATATAGCTAGAAATGGTTGTGATATAGCTAGAAATGAACGTGATATAGCTAGAAATGGTTGTGATATAACTAGGAATGGTTGTAATATAGCTAGAAATGAACGTGATATAGCTAGAAATTGAGCCTCTGTTATATTGAGAACAACACCGTTCAGTTCACCGCATTTACGCCCATGGCATTCAAGATCAAATAAGGCTAGATTATTACAGCTTAATTGTGGGGTATTGCGATATGATTACAATACAATGTAGATTCTGATCAAGCAGTTTATTTTATAGCCTAATTAAAACATTAGTTGCGTTAATTATTATCGGATTTCTATTTTATGATTATTCTACCCTACTCGGCATTATATATTTTATAGTGCGATGTCACAGGCTGTAATGGGTATCTTTGCAAATATAGGCAATTTACATACATTTCTAATGATAGTTCCATTGCATATTCCTCTAGGAGTCCCTTTGTTTTGTCTGCATTTGATCTTGTGATATAATATTGTGGCATGATTATATTTTGTCCTTACGTCATTGTATTTGCTGCAGTCATAGAGAAATTGCTTTTCGTCGTCCAGTTTACTACAAACGATTGGCCTACATAGGTTGTCTTTTTGGATGGTTCTTTGTCTACGGCCTTATAAGAGCTCGTTCGATTGGCCTAGTGTTACTAACACGGTCGTTAATGACCGCAGTACGCATCTAGGCTTGCGGTCTTCCATCAAACGTCGGTCATTTCTTTGAAAATCTTAAATCATTTGCGTCTAAGACCGTGTCCTGTCCAGAAGTCACGTTTTCTATCAAACCGGAGATTAAAATTCCGAAAGCGGCTGATTCAAACAAAATTATCATATTAATAAATACGTGGCGTCACGGCATATATCTCCTTTGATAACATAATCGAACCAAACCTGTCTTAAGCGTTCACCTTACGGAGGCACAGTGCGTTGGCGCTAATGACCTGTGAGCGTTTCCTGCGACGGGCGTTCTTATGAACGAGTTTCGGGCAAAATGACCATCTCCGGGTGCTAAAAATTAGGTGGTCCCTTCAATTTTCACTGTAGTTCCCAACATTACCGGTACAGTATGACTCAGAAATAATTGTGGGGAATACACGTTTCCAAAACAAAATAAAAGGCCTATTGTTGAATATGTTGAACATAATTGGATAGGAAGACATAGCTTCCTAAGGCAGCAATGTCCTCCAATCTAATTATGTTCAAAATATTCAACAGAACACGTCGCACATTGTTCTCAAAATTGTACCTGTTTCAGTTTTTGTTTTTGGAAACATTTCAAATTTATTTATGATCGATACTGTAGAAACTGAAGAGATTAGGCTACATATAGAACACAGATAAGGGCAATGTCTTTAATCCGTTCTGACCGTACACGCATTCCCACCAAATAGAACACAGTATTATCACGTCTCGATAGTATTGTGAATATCTTTATATTTTAATCTTATTCTTTGATTGCGAACTGGTTCCTGAACCAAACCATTTATCACATAATCTCCAATTCGTGCCAGCAACAGACAGATAAGCACCAGTATAGTGAACGAAGAGCAAACATGCCCGTGTTAAATTGCAGATGCAAATTCGCATTTCAAGATTCAAGAATCAAGATTTATTTAAAACTGCTAGAGCATATACCGGCAGGTTATTTACACATTTCTGTAGAATAACTGTTAAAATTGGAACGAATATAATGGGTTTACTATACAGCAGTAAGATTGGTTCATTTCAGGTCATACTGTTTTCGTAATAAATAGGCCTATTACTTTGATCACGTTTTAATTTTGTTTTCAGGTATTACGTTTGTGGGTTATGGTTGTTGGTCGTCCTTGTGCGACAGTTTCATCCTTTTTGGAATTGCTTAATAATTGCGTTTATTATCCGGCAAACTTTAGATAGTAGTTTTTTGTATTACTAGAGAATAACTGATAACGCAGGTTGCTTGGTCGGTACTGGACCAATATCGGACCTATACGGGTTGCTATTGACCCAGTACCAGCCCAGTAGCCAGCGTTATCATGGTCGTATATTCTCTTCCTGGAGGATATTATAAACATCGTTCATTGCCAAAAAGCATATATCGGTCCTTAATCCTTCAGGGCTTGAAACTTGAAAAGACGTGAGAAATTGCTTATGGTAAAAGGAATATTCAGTTAAATATTTTGAGACTAATTTGACTGGAAACTGTTGCTGACCTCAGCTTCCAGTTAAATTAGTTTCAAAATATTCAATATCTTTCTTGTGAATTTGTCTAGAAATTGGGAAACTGGTACTTCAAAGGTTAAATGAATCGATAGTTCAGTACTTAGGCATAATTCACGTGGAAATGGAAATGTGTAGCTTTGGAGACTTTTATGAATTAAAGTCACACTAAAATGCTTAAAAATAAAATGTTGAAATTTTATATTTTTAGAGGCTTAAATTGTGTGCCTATATTTAACATACGATTATTTCATTACGTATAAATTAATATAATTGTTAATGCTGGGTTGAATTGGGGATAGCCTACTTATCTATGATGCAGCGGACGGGAGAAATAGAGCGTGTGCTCAAAGACACGCGCAAGAACACGCGGCAGACAGCGCGATTTATGAACAGCCATGACCTATACGCACCAGGACACAGGATATACGCAACACACTCCAGGACAGAAATGGAGATACACACACGCCCATAGAGGACCACAGAGGACCGCAGGCACGCGCGCACAGGATAGCCACATCACATGCATGAATGAAGGAACAAGCCACGGCCACGGAGAAACAAACGCGCTTGAACTCGTATGCATCAACAGCGAGCGACACACCCCGTCATGGACGCACGCACGTACTACTAACATTGGACCTTTCCAGTTTATCCACCCATCATCTGGCGTCATATGGCGTCATAAGCGACTACGTGATGAGCATGATGACGTCATAATCAATTACAGCGTGAAGGACTCGATTTACTCCGTCTTAAAGCATCTATATAAATGTAAATATGTTCCCCACATACTTTGTATAAAGTCTGGGAGCAATAAATTGAATTGAATTGAATAGTCCGACACGTTGTACGAATTGTATGTCTTTGCTATGTAATAAACATATTGTTGAATATTTCGAAACTAATTTCACTGGACGCTGTTGCTGCCATAGGCATCAACAGCGCCAAGTCAAATTGGTTCCAAAATATTCAATAACTTACCTGAATAATTTCTGGAAATTGATAGTCAGAGAGTTAAGAGATTGATAGATCCCAACACGAGCGAGATGTCGGTGGACCTTAACTAGAGATGGGCGGGGCGGATTATCCAAGATTTAGTGTCCACGCTTATAATGTTGTATTCAATATACCAGCGTGTGTGTTGCCTACTGTATATGCTGAATTATGTTGTATGGGATCGTGTGAATATCAAACTGTGTATTGTGGCCAACTGTGCAAACGAAACATAGTGGCAGTGTCCCAGCGTAGGTTATATTTTAACCCTTATAGCCCTTGAATTTTTTCAAGAAAATTTCAATACTCTCATAGAAAATGTCAATTTGCAGACCAAGATAAGACTATTTTTTAAGATGTACCACTGGAATGACTGGCTCGGTTATCGAGCTAGTCATTCCAGTGATAAATTTTCAAAAATAGTCTTCTCTTTGTCTGCAAATGGGCATTTCTCAAGACCACTGCCTAAGCCATTTTTGGCTGATATAAGTAATAACTACTACGACGCGTAGCCTACTCGTTATCTCACCAGCCAGATGGATTACCCTAACCAGTGCATAGGACAGCAGTATAGGGTGGGGCTGTTCGTTATTGTTCTTCCCAGCAGGAGGTCTTCGAGAACAATGGGTTTTTCAGGAGAACAAAAGAAAAGCTTGTGGAATGGAATGTTGAGAACAATGGCGCACAGGGGCACATGCATTCTAGATAACAATGACGTACAGAACGCCACGTTTTTCTCGATAACAATGACGCACAGCCGCACATGCAGATTCACTCCGGAATGTTCTATTATTTTGAATTAGTTAACCCTTAAAAGTTTAAAAGTTGTGTATTTTACGTTTAAATGTAGTGGCGGCGCTCCCCCTCCGTGGTTATCTACCGTTGTAAAAATAATAGAGTTTGATGAGTGATAATAGTAGAGAGTAATGTAAAATAATAGAGTTTAAGAGGTGGTCTGATAATGGAGGTCGTAGGAGGATGAGGAGGAGGAGGAGTTTGAGGATGAATGCAATGCCGGCCGGCCTTCGCCTGGTGCTGTTCTCCGTGCATATTTAAGCGCTCCTGTCTAGTTCGCTGTCGCTGTTTGTGCTTTTATAAAGAAACTTATAGAGATTTTAAGAGAATAATTTTAAAAAACATTTTATATTAACGAGGAGTAAATTGCATTAAAGACATAACAAAATGGCAGATAATTTAAGCGCCGATATTAAAGAATGTGAAGATGCTGTTAATGTGATTTTGCAGCAGATGCGTGACGCTGATGCGGCAAGATTAAACGTGGATCAACCCTATTCACCTGATGAAGACGTGGATCACCTTTTAAATCTGGGTTCTATGTTGTATGAACCCAACTTTTCAATTCCGCATGTATCTGATGAACATAACGACGTTGCATTACGCGAAGTCATTCCTGAACTGTCTGATACCGATGCTGATTTTTTTCAATTATTTGGACGATTTATACGATTATGATGTAATCATACCTGAGCAACCTGCTTCTATCGATGATCAAACCATACATACTATAACTGAACAATCTATTCCTGATCTGAGTACCGTACCATCATCATTTGTTAATTATCCTCATATCGTATGTGACGTAATTGATTCTAATTATTCGACCGATGTACGTGATGGACACAATCTGAATTTAATTGACGTTGTGCCTTTCGCTAATGACCTATCTCAGGATTTAGTATGCCTTCTTAATGATTTCGATGTAAATGTATTCGACGATGCATCCCTTCTTGACTTTCTTGTGCCTTCATCTAATGACCTATCTCAGGATTTAGCATGCCTTCCTAATGATTCCGACCTAAATTTATTTGATAACGCGCCAGTTCCTGTCTGTATTGAGCCTACTGCTAATGGCATATCAGAGGATTTAGTATGCCTTTCTAATGATTATGACCTAAATTTATTTGATAACGCGCCAGTTCCTGTACGTATTGAGCCTTCTACTAATGACATATCACCGGATTTAGCATGCCTTGTTAACGATTACGACCTAAATTTATTTGATGCCGCGCCAGTTCCAGACTGTATTGTGCCTTCTGCTAATGACATATCGTTGGATTTATCATGTCTTCCTAACGATACCGACCTAAATGTACGTGATGATGTGTCGGTCTGTATCGAGCCTACGGCTAATGACTTATCACTGGATATAGCATACCTTCCTAACGATTCCGCTTATCGCATCGATGTTCCTACTCATCAACCTCTTATTGACACGCAAGCAAATCATTCGACAGATGAAATTAGTCTCATTGCTGATGAAATCAGTCCATGTATATCAGAAAATATAGTGCTTACAGATGATCTACTTAATCATTATCTGCAACACTATGAGCACGCACAAATCAAAGGGTCGGTAGTTGATTATACCGACTATATATCTGTGGAGACTGTTCGCAAATACCGCAGTAAAAAGTTTCATCTCGAAGGTACTGAATATAATCTATCTTTTAAACATTATCCTATAGCCGATACACGACTTTCTCATTCTGAGTTCGTGTCAGGCGTCTTTCAATCTTTGCTCGATATGTATAGCGAATATAGTAATGTTCAGTCGAATGATCACGTGAGAATCGAGTTGATTCACCCTTCTTTGGAAATGCCGATAGCGATGGATTTTAGGCTATGGAATGAAATTATGATTGAAATAATTTTAGAATCAGTGGAAAAAGTCATTCAGTCAAATACTGATTGTAGGTTATCAGAGGGATTTGAATTTCACGTTTTTCGTGTAGAGGAATATTTTTAGGAATACAATTTATTGAGGAAATGAACAAATTAATCTCTCCAAAAGAATGGTGTAATTTGATACGTAATAAAACATATTTGACGCATATGGCGCGTGAATATTATACAGCTTGTAGTATTCCTGTACGCGAAATTAATAGTACTGATTGGAACAAATTTCAGGAACATTTTCGCAATCAATTTTCTATTCAAGTCTACTCAGAGTCAACACATGAACGCCTATTCGGTTGCCCTTCCCCGAGTTTACCACGCATACTAACTTAGGTTTTCAAGCACATAGAAGAATGATGGAGCGGAGTAAAATGGTGCAATTAATAGGCGGCATACACAGCGATATGTTTCTGCAGGACCGATTCCTGCGCGGTTCCGTTGATTTAAGAGTATGCCTACAGAGGAGTAAAGATGCATTCGCCATTATGGCCGTGGAAGGAGTGAGGCCTAAATTGAAAATAATGTCGGCTAACTTATTTGTACGCAAAGTTATCCCATCATCAGATCTGCTAGTGGCACACGCCGTTACTCTGAGACAGACAAGCGTGAAGTATCCTATTCGCCTAGTGGTGTTATGAGCATCGATAGAGATAATATATTTATTGGTCAGCTACCTACTAGAGTATTATTCGCTTTTGTACCTAATGATGCCTAAAATGGTGTGGTGCATAAAAATCCGTTCAAGTTTGATAACAATAACACCAGCTATGCTACATGTTATATAAATGGTGAAGAGGTTACAACATCACCCAATACGTCCTTCGTTTAGCGACGACATTTACTCGGACGCTTATTTCTCACTATTCAGCGGTACTGGGGCGTTATTCAAAGACTGTGGCTACCTGATAAATAGGACTCAGTTCAGACATGGAACCACATTGTTCACATGGGATTTTTCTAGCTGATTCAGAGCATCGCTACCCTACACGCACTGGTTCGCTAAGAGTGGTCTTCCATTTTTCTCAAGCACTTGCCGCTACAACCAATGTAATTTGCTATGCTGAATTTCTATAAACGGAACCCTCAAAGATATAATGACCACATTTTAACCATCGTATCTAAAACGAGTGACGTTAGTGCAAAGTATTTAAAAAACAATTCGTGCATAATGACGGTTAAAAGTCAATCAAAATATTCAACAAAAACAGTTTTACTAATAACGTTAGCGACGTCAAATTAATTTCAAAATATTCAACAGTTTACCTGTATGGTATCGATGAAAATGAGATATATATTCATCGGTATTAGGGTTAACTTCTTTTTAACCCAGGATACAATTCATCACCACCAAGTCTTGGTTTCCATTCCAACCGAACATACCATTAATACGAGATTATTTTTTATATTTTGTTGCTAATCTGTCTGGTAGCTGTTGCTAAGACAGTAACAGCTTACAGACCGTCTCTAAATATTCTACAGTTTACTAATGACGTTAGCGACGAAACAGTCAAATTATTTTCAAAATATACATCAATACCGTAATTCCTCATACATCCTCAACCTCATACGACCTCCATTATCAGACCACCTCTTAAAATCTATTTTGTTACTAATCTATCTGGTAGCTGTTGCTAAGACAGTAACAGCTTACAGGCAGTCACTAAATATTCTACAGTTTACTAATGACGTTAGCGACGAAACAGTCAAATTATTTTCAAAATATACATCAATACCGTAATTCCTCATACATCCTCAACCTCATACGACCTCCATTATCAGACCACCTCTTAAACTCTATTATTTTACATTACTCTCTTATTATTTTTACATTATCTACCACGGTAGATAACCACGGAGGGGGGCGCACCGCCACTACATTTAAACGTAAAATACACAACTTTTAAACTTTTAAGGGTTAACTAATTCAAAATAATAGAACATTCCAGAGTGAATCTGCATGTGCGGCTGTACGTCATTGTTATCGAGAAAAACGTGGCGTTCTGTACGTCATTGTTCTCTAGAATGTGTGTGCCCCTGTGCGCCATTGTTCTCAACATTCCATTCCACAAGCTTTTCTTTTTTACCCATTGTTCTCGAAGACCTCCTGCTGGGAAGAACAATAACGAACAGCCCCACCCTATACTACTTTGGACAACCCGTCGGTGCCAAGTATCCCTAATACAACTTGACGGCTAAACAAATTATATTAATTTATAATACGGAATGAAATCATCACATATGTTAAGATGTTCTATGTTCCATTGACGTCCATAATTTAATCATTTAAAAGTATAAAATTTTAACAATTTTATTTTCAAGCATTTTGACTTGAATAATAACCTTTAATAATGTTTCCGATATTGTACTTAACATATTAATTTTAATACAAACATCTGCTGTTTTCTCTTCATTCATTTCTAGATTGGGATGCTCTTTCATCAGCCCGGATCACCAATGCATTATAGATTCGTGGATTGCGGAAGCTGGCGTCACGCGATGCAAGGTGTAATAGTCAAGCTGATTCTACGTGTCTACCTACACCCAAGCAATATAAACATGACTGTGATGAAATTTTAAGATTTTTTTATTTTATAATAGGCCTAATCTGTTATCTATGACCGGCAAGTTCGCAGCACGCGTTTCCTGTTGTAATAGATTTAGCTTTATTCAATAATATTGTTATCGAATTCCAATTAACTTTACCTCATTCAATGCTCTAGAAAATATGGTTGTTCATTTGTAACTCTATTTGTGATAATGAAACACGTGTTTAGTTCACTATGAGGCTTCAACAACGGTACTTCCTTATCATCGGCACAACCGCCTTTGTGTTGTTTGCGCTTCAGACATTACTGTTTCCAGTATATCAGCATCTGTTATTTAACAATGCCATTAGCGTCGGAGGTGCGCAAATTGTTAGAGATAACGAAAACACTATTAAAGACGGTTTAATGCCAAGCAATCAGAAGTTGCCGATAAACAATTCTATTCATTTCGCGATGTATTCTAACGGTAAGACACGCCTTGCGTTGCATAATATCTCGGCGGACATGTTTCGTGCAAATCCAAATCTGTTGACGGGAAACAGTTTAATCGATGACTACGGCAAGAATGACATGTCGCTAACTGGAGAAAATGGCAGAGGTGTCGTGTACTTTGGCGAGGAGAAGAGAAGAACGGATAAGAAAACCAGCATTTTAAACATTAACGTGATGGCTAGTGATATCATTCCTTTAAACAGAATAGTCCCGGATGCAAGGTTTCGAAGGTAAGCGTAATGGATTGATCCGATCTGTCACTCTGACAAATCGGATCTTAGATACTCTAAGTATCTGACGTCATAATCACTTGTTTTCTGACGTCACATTCAAAATGGCGTGTCGCCGTCACAAAAGTGGCAGTTTTACGAAAATGTCTGGATTCTATGTCATGGATGAATTTACAATTAAACCGATTTACTACGAAACTGGCCGAACCCGGCCAAACATGGCCTCTGCAATGGGCTCGATGAATTCCCATTTGCAGGCCAACAGAATAATATTTTTTGAAATTTTACAACTGGAATGACTGGCTCGATAACCTAGCCAGTCATTCCTGTAGTAAAATTAGAAAATAGTGCTCTCTTAGCTTGTAATTGGAGGTTAAATAAGCAGTTATTTTGATTTCTTAAAGGCTGACATTCACCCCCAGAATACTTGAAACTAAGATTCTTGAAAATGTAGGCCCTATACGTCAACTTAATGGAACGAAATAAATTTCAACATAAAATGATTTCATCCCATACAAATTAAAATAAATAATTATAAAGTTGAAGTGTGGATACGTATGACTAATTCAACTTCACAACTAAACAAATTTTATTTAATTTATAATAAGGAATGATCTCACCGTACATGCATAGGCTATGTTAAGATTTACATTAAGGAAGGTCTACACAACTTACGCATCTAAAAGTATACAACCTTGACAATACACCTTTCCCACAGTGACGTCATTACCCCGGGATTCCCTTAAATCAACACTCAACGGCGCCAACAAGCAATAGGCCTGCAGCAGAGGCCAGCTAAAGAGGACGGTACCGGAACCCTAAGGGTAACATTTGTCCTCGTGGCTAAAATTGATTATTAGGGTGTGGAGATCATGAAACCCTGTGATGACATTGCCACAAGTTGGTGCGAATTGCATACGCCGCCATTTTCAAAAACGGCCACCATTTCACCAATGTAAGCATTGAACGTCAATATCCTAGAAACCATGCCATGTGGGAAGGCACCTCTGGTGTCTAATTATATTCTTTTTGAGGTTAAGGAATTCGATGAAGATGATTTCAGGTCATCTAGATGAACAATCAACCATATTTCCCAATGGCTGATAAAAATGGCTGACTTTTCAATGACAGTGTTCAATATTTGACGGAGTATGGCACATATAGAGATTGCCTGTGCATCTTATTTTGTAATTATGAGTAAAAGGATAACATGCATGGGATAGTTATTTACATGGTACAATATGATTAAACATGGCTGATAAGAATGGCGGGCGGCATTATACCCACTAATATCCATTATCAGTAACCATCAGTAAAATTACTATTTCATCAACTGTAGAATCTCGCAAATGGTCTATATTCAAACGGCTGTCGCATGGTTTGTGACTTAGACTAAATTGCCGTTATAGATGTAAGCTTAGCCCTATCTGTCTTCGTAATTGTCTGATTCATTACCTGAATCACCGCCCAGGGCTGGGGTAATTGTAATTGGGAATTGAATTGGTGCTAATTTAATTCCTTTCGTCAGGAATTGATAGGAATTGGTGATTGGGTATGTTTTGAGGAATTGGAATTGGAATCAATTACTTTGCTCAAGTAATTGGTAATTGACAATTCTTTTACCAATTACTTTAGTTTATTTTGTATATACTCTTAGACTTAACTGTGACTATAATATTCATCTATTTTACTTATTTTATTCTTTTTTTTATCTTTACAATCCCCACATCTTCTGTTGAATATTTTGAAAATGATTTGACTGGGAGCTGTTGCTGCCTATTGGAGCAACATGTTCAGGTCCAACTAGTTTCAGAATATTAGTTTTAAAATATTCAGTGTTCAGCTTTCATGTATAGTTCTCTTCACAGAATTGTTAAGTAAACATAAAAGATTTACTTTTGAAATAAAGAAAATAACTTTCCTTTAAACTAGTGTTATCTATTGAAAACGTTTCTTAGTTTAAGTCGTAAATGCTAGGTTCAGTGATTTTATTATAGTTGGCTGCTTGCTCTGATATCCTGAATTGTCAATGGCTCTGTCTTTCTACTGAACCTATTTCATTCTGAATTGTCAGAAACTTGCTTTGAAGCAGAGAAATGTGAAAGATGTATAATAACTATGAAATTTATTTGATTGAAAATTAGTGCTACCTTAGGCACCAATGATTATCTTCAGAACATGCAACATGTTAGTTGTAGTCACTTTCAGATTGAGACGTAGATTAATTACTGAAATGACTAAATGATCAAGTCTGCTAACTCTCTAGTGTAGCTCTATGCCCTGCATTTACTATGTGTGAAAATTTTCACCTCAGCTCTTTGGACTTAAATGACATGTAAGTTATGTTGTCATAGTGTTTAGCGTATTGCTAGTCATGCAAGCACTGAAAGAAATCCCACTACACTTTTAAACCCTATATCCCCTGAAATTCCCATGTCAAAATTTCAATTTAACTGTATATATGTACATGTAGGAAGGCTATTCAATATTTTGGAAGTAATTTGGTGGGATGCCATTGCTGCTATAGACAGCAACATGTACCCATCAAATTATTTCAACATATTCACTAAATATGTCTTTCATTATAAAGAAAGTGTCGTTTCTAGACATTAAGATTTAAATGGTTAACCGTCTACTCCTCCACTTTTTTAAAGAAAATCTAAATTTTTTACAGACCAAAATAAGAATTCTTTTTTAATGAAATTATTACCTCGACATTATCTTTGAATAGCTGCTTCATCAGCCCTAGTGGAGCTTCTTTTTCAGTACTGGAGGAAAGATTTATAGCGTTGAGATATATTCATTAAGTACGATCCAAAAAATGGATGTTCTTTAAAACTATTCCATTAAATATTGTTTAGTAATGTCTACATGCTATCTTTAAATTTTGAAAACAATTTGACTGAAACTTGTTGATGCTAATCAGTCAAATTGTTTTCAAAATAATTAGCAAATTTCCTATATAATTTCATACATAATTTCCATTGACTGTTGAAACCACATTCCATCATGAATATATTAATTTCATTTCATTAAGTAATATTTTTATATAATGTCAAATATGTCATTAACACTTTACTTATTAGATTCACCACAGGGAGATAACTCATATTATAATAATACATGTAAATTTACTAAAGCTTTAAACTTATTTTATTAGTTTCTTACCCACTAACCTGACTCATTTCATTGTACATTTCCTAGACGCCACGTTTATAAAAAGGAATTGGTAATTGGAATTAATTCCTTTTCAAAGGAATTGGAATTGGAATTAATTCCTTTTGTATTTAGAAGGAATTGGAATTGGAATTGATGAAAATCAAAGGAATTGGAATTGAATCAACTCCTTTCATGAGGAATTGACCCCAGCCCTGTCACCGTCGCATAGTATTGCCTGTATTTGAGGGTTTGCACACGAGGGTTCGTCCGATCCATCCGCATGACACAATCCCGTACAGTTTGAGGCTGATGTGCATGGCTGCTTATTGTCATTCCATTTACACTGCAGGGAAGAAGAATTTAGGAGCACAGTTACACATAATATCGTTCAATTGCCATGGAGCAGTTGAATGCCAATTCATCATCTTTGGCATAAGCAATTTTTAATATCCAACGTCCTTTGAATCGAGAACACGGTGCATAGGGACAATAGCTTCTTGCCATATTCTTAGCTGGTAGATATGCCTTTGCAGGTGTAGCTCGAAGCTGTCGTCGGTTGGCGGGGTGGGGGGGGGTGTTCTCGGCAGGTACATGTTTCACACTAGCTTTCTCACACTTAAGGACTTACAGCTTGATGTACCATAAACTTGCAATGAAATTTCTCGCGGGAACATCTTCAGCTCTTTGCAGTGGCGTATTCTCACCTAAATAGAACTCATTCTGGAATTTGTCACACTTTTGCATCATTATATGCTACTTTCCTTCCGTATCCCCAGAAAGAGCTAATAGTCTCGCAACCGGTCAAGCAGTAAACAGACAGCAACATATGCTGCTGCCTTTTCTCTAGCTTATCTTATAGTTGATATATGGGTGTATACCGGCTGGTATTCGCATGCGTTCCTTCTCTTCATTTGAGGGGAAATGGTTCGCCAGCACTGATGGCAGAACGGCGATGTACAAACAGCACAAGCACATCAGTGTCCGGATTGCTCCATTCTCGGCAGCGATTCCCGCATGGACACAAATTCTCGTATCAGCCTCTTCATGGTTTAACTGTCTCCATAATATAGTCAGGGAAGTGTTTGCCTATCATGTGAAATGTAGTTTTACTAGCTGACGCGGAAGGAGGTACTACCATTTGGATGACTGCATGTTCTTTATATATGACAGCATCACACATATTTATCTGGCTGATCTTCTCGCCAAGGAACCAGTTCTTCAAGCTTGTGCATAATACCAGACATTGCACCAGAGAGCAACTGCCCATCCTCTGTGAACGCACTTGGTGGTACCGGATTATTTTCATATGAGAGGACACGCCCGAGGGGAACTTTTCTCTTGCAATTCACCACAAGCGGTCTCAGGTACGTTACCTCGGCGTCGATGGATACATCTTTGCTGTGTACGTTCACGGTTTTGCTCAAAACAAGCATGGTGTTAACAGGTTTTCGTTGTAGAGTATTGTAAAGAGCTCTTCTTTGTACCGTCTATAGGTACAACACGTCTTTCCTCTGGATGAAACCTATGTCAAAGGCAGTCAGCATATACCACTGAACCGCAAAGGTCGCAGATGCAACAGTGGCAAGGTTAGCAAACTCAGTAGGTGGATCTGCTAAATCAAAAGGGTCAGTGTACGTCTCCTTAAACATCTTGGTCACCAGGCTGACATCTCTTTCCCGACGTTTTGATGCTTGAGCAGCAAGGTGGTAAGACGGATCGTTATCCTTGATTTAACCAAACGTTTTTTTCTAATTTGCTCTGAGTATTGCGGTATTGTAAGCCTACTTAAGAACCACCGAACCAATGAGTGTCAGATCAATGATGCCCTCGCTCCTTTCAATGCCGTTTTCTCTGCTGCTTCAATTGTATACCATACAGAATTAAACCTTCCCTGTGAAATCTTACTAACAAAGTGTTCTCCTCTAAAAGCTTCAGGTCTATCAGGTGGTAGTCTCTGCAGTTGCAATAGCTCCATTGGCATGTATCCGGCATAGTTGGATCAATTAGAGGCAGACAAAAGTGGCAGAAGATTGGATGTCGCTGATTCACACACATCCCAATCACCATGCTGCACTTATGTAGAGCCTTGAACAGAAAGTCGTCCCAGAACTGGAATGTAGGTGATATATTTCTGCCATATTCCCGGAATTCATTTAGCAATGGCTCAATATTATCGCCAATCTCAACAACGAGCTTCATAAGTTCCTCTTGACTAGTCCTCTTATCTGTAGATACCAATAATTTCATTTCGAATGGCTGCAGTAGCATATCTGCTTCGTCTGTAATGTCATTGCCAGTTTTCTTTCACTATTCAATTAAATTATGGATAAGAACGGTATGTAATGCTTCATCAACTACCATCAGTGCATAAAGCCCTCTATCAAAGTCTTTTAAGCATTGAGCAGCTAAATCACCAGACTCATCGAGCAGTTGCTTCATCCTAGCATCGCCATACAGGTGCCCTACAGCAGAGATGACACTCAAAATGGGCATGCCGTCATCACAAGGAACGATACTGGCCAATTCTATAGGGTTGTACCTAGTGATGTCTAATGCTGTTATCGGAAAGCCCATGTCAAAGAAAATTACTAGGAGCATGTGTCTGTCCGAGGTTATTCATTGACACTTTATGTGTCGTAGCGTGGTGCATTATTATAGGATTGAAGGATGCGACAGATACTAAATTAGTGTCTCTACAGAGTTGCATGGAACAACACAATGGAGGAACATGGTGTTCTTGCCTCTTATGCACAACACCTGATCTTGCTATGTTATGCACTGTCTCCACGATCGTCATTTTCTTGAAGTCAGCATTACCATTTAATACCTGAATCTCTTTGGGTTGATACTGGTGGCTGAAATTGTGGCCCAGATCTTGATCTAGGTTTCTGGTATGTCGGAAGTTTTGAAAGATTACCACCTTGGATAAATTCAAGATTAAGGCTTCATTGTTGGACCTTCACAATTCGTGAATACACTCTGTGTTGTTCACCTGTTCGTTTGGACGAAAATGGATGTCATAGCATTGTAGACCGCTTGCCGTTAGCAGTTCTTTCATTGTGGTCCCAGTTAACTGCACCTTCGACAATGGGGTGTCCTCCGTCATGCCTAGAAGTAATTTCTGGTGTCGGCATAGTTCAGTATATGATATCAAGTATCCAATTATGTTCTATCATAAAGTTCCTTGTTTGTGAGCCAGAACTTCCTTGTTTAAAGTTAGTCAGTTTTAGCTGAGCAGTTGCTGCTTCCCCAATAGAGTGGTACTATCCATCAATTATCTTAGCCTGTAACACGCGTCTCGCAATATATCAATAGCTTTGTGAATTATGCTAACCACGTCAACAGAAATGGCATTTGACCAGACTATGTCCAACATGCCTGACTGAGATATGAACGAAGTGCTTGACTACTCACTAGTTAACTGTTTAGATTGATGCACTTCAGGATTTCCAATGTCATCATCTCCACGCAGTGCTAGAAAACGATTCTGAAATGGTGTCAATAAAAAATTCCTTGTCGTCAATGATAGGTGGTTGAGACACAGAAATTAAACCTCTGACAGTTTCTTTGCAGCCGAAATTTCTTTCACTTTCTTTATTCTGCGTGTCAATGTTTCGTAAAAATAATGTTATTTACTTTTGTAGACTTTTTAATCAAACGAAGAAACCAGTAAAAATGAATAGTCAGTTACCAGGGTGTGAGAGTGGTAAAAGCCGGATATAGCTATAAAAGGCTTCAAGAGATGTTGAAATGATCTGAAAATAGTTTCATCTTATTAATTGACCCCGAACACATAATTCGACAACAAAAGTGCCTTCCTACATGCTAGTTTCCGAAACATTAACGTTCAATTTTCACATTGGTGAAATCGTGGCCATCTTGGAAAATAGCGGCGTATGCGATTCGCATCAACATTTGGCAATGTCATCACATGGTTTCATGATCACCACACCCCAATAATCAATTTTGACTATGAGGATAAATGTTACCATCTGAGTGCCACCTGCTCAAAGACTAAGCCACTTTCAGGGGTCCTGCTGTAGGACTACAACTGGCCCGCATTGAGTTACTATTGCACTAAAATACACCGCAATTTAAACCGTTACTATGATAAATTAAAATCACTATATTATTTAAGTCATACATCATTAGAAAGCGCATTCAATTGTCTAATCCTTAATGAATTATTTTTTATATTTTTGTAAAATTTTCACTGGGTTATTTGCGTATATAAAATACATCATTATACATAGATTCATTAAATCAAGTGGTCAACATGGGCTATTTTAAAATCACAATCAACAGTATTCAATTTTACAAAACTATAAAAACTAAAACAGAAACGAATAAAAAATTGGCTTAGCGTTCCAATGATGTATGACTTTAATATTATTATGAAATTAGTTCTTCATATAAACTGCTTAAAGTGCATTGCATCGGATTCCAAAAGCTACGGTAATGCTGTTTGCGCCTCGGCTATGGCCTTTACCAGCCAGAAATGGTATGCGCAATGCATTCTGGGAACGTAATTTCCCAAAATATGTCTATTCTATTTTCAAGCATTCTGGTGTCAATGTGCGTGCCCCTTTAAGATAGTTCATCACTCTGGGTGGAGCGTTCTTTAACCCTTTGTCCCCTGGAATCTCAGAACCTCGGATTCAAGGTAACCATACAGGGAAGGTGGTGAATATTTGAAAACTACTTTTATTTGGAGCTGTTGCTGCCCTAACAACGGCTTCCAGTCAAACTAGTTTCAAAATATTCAACATAATGTTTATTAAATTGTAACCCATCAAAGGCATATAATTTGTAGTGATGAACTTTTAGATTTTCACGACGTGACCCCACAGGCAGCAACAGCGGCCAGTCAAAATAGTTTCAAAATATTTAACAGCTTACCTAAAGCAAATGTTAAGATTTATGCATTTGGACGCATGCCCTACACTGTTTTGATGTATAGCTATAACCATATGATTTTGTATTCGTTTGACTTGGTTGGAGAGAATGATTTGGCTCGGCATGCTTAATCTTAAACAATTTGCTGAAATGTTTGTCTTCGATGCGCTTATCGATGCCGTCATATTTGTTTATCTCACCGGATGCAATGTTGCTATTCTTATCAAAATAGGCTGCCATTCTATATATTTAAATTTATTACAGGAATGGATAAATGCATCTAGCGTAACTTGGGCAAGCATTCGGTCTTGACATCTTATTAATATATACCTTTTCAAGGCAGCATATATATAGTCTTTCTTTAATATATGTGGCAATCAATCCGACAGCATTATCTCCATTATCAAAGCTCTCCTGTAACGCTGCCTTGCAACAGCAGACAAAGCACAACATTAAACGTTTACAAACGAAACTCATCTGAAGCATGCTGCCGTGAAAGGTATATATTAATAAGATGTCAAGACCGAATACTTGCCCAAGTTACGCTAGATGCATTTATCCATTCCTGTAATAAATTTAAACGTTTATATATATGTGCATGAGTTGTGACGATCTTGACCAAAAGGTTATGACATGAGTTTTTGAAATATTTCTACCTACAGCAAATTTTACGAGAGACCGAAATGTTACAAGTTCTGTTTGGTCATTCCCACACAGGCCTACATAACACTGATTATTGTGACATTATTGTTTACTAGAGTGGCTGATTGTATGGGTTAGGCCTATAGCCTCCATAAACGTTTGTATTTTAATTTATAACATGGCAGATTTAAAGGGGTGACATGATTTATAAGTAAGTCTCACATTCTAAGGGAGGATTCCAGTTTTTCGGTCAATCATATTACGTCAAAATCAACTAAATGACGTGTAGGCTAACGTCATAATCAATTATATCACGATTTAATCCGTCTTAGACATTTAACACTTCGCCAGGTTGTACGAATTGCATGGCTTTACTATTTAATACACATGCTGTTGAATATTTTGAAATTAATTTGACTGCCATAGGCAGCAATATCATCCAGTCAAATTAGTTTCGAAATATTCAACAGCTTACCTGTATAGTTTTCTGATAGTCACGGAGTTCTGAGATCGGTTTATGCCAACACGGGCAACGCGTGGGTGGAGCTTAGCTAGAAATGGGCGGGACATACCTAAAAGTGGATGCCACCATTAAGCATCCATATTGGTTTTATATAGCCTATGTATCTAAAGATAAATATAGTTGTTACTAGTGTAAAGAGCTTAATGATAAAGAAATTCGTAGTTACAACACAAATATTAAAGGAAGCTAAAAGGGAAATAACAAATGGTGTTTCTTGTTTCATACAATATTAAATAAACTACCACCGGTAAAAATGGAAATGAATCGGGATTATTTGAGAAAAGACATTTACTAAATCTAGCCATTATCTACGAGCGTTTCACTTGGAGACAATTAGTGATGTAGCCGGTGCTTTGCACTCCGCCGTGCGTCAACATGTGTGCGCAGATATACCGCGTATACTGTTTCCAAGGTCGCAACATGATGCCTACTGAATATTTTGAAATTCGTGTAACTAAATGCAGATCCTGTCTCTGGAAACTCAGTCAAATTGTTTTTTAAGATTTGACAGTATTTTACTTGTAGGAAGTAGTGGCTAATCAGTTTAACGGGAATATAATTGAGATTATATAACCGTCTGTAGCGGGTATTATTTATTCGCTCGGCGTACATCAGAGCACGCAGCACCACACGCGTCAAAGCACCCCCCACCCACCCCCACCCCCATTTAATGGTGTATGGAGAAACAGGGCGTTATCCACTAAGTATTACCATCAAGACTAACTAACATGATCCGGTTTTGGGCAGATCTAGTGAACTCAGGGTACGGAAAATTGTCCTCTGTACTTTACTATATCTGTCGAGAATTTGAACAGGAAACCAATTTTAATTTTGCATGGTTAACAGCAATAAAGTCGATCCTCCGAGAAACAAATCAAGAACACCTATTTAATGCTGATTATATTAACACGCACCATATAGTAAAAGTGACAAAAAATACGCTCCAAATGCAATATATGAATACATGGAAAGATAAACTCAATGCATCGACTAGACTATTATTCTACAAGGGCATTAAAGAAGACATTAAATGTGAAAATTATTTTAATGTTCTCAGAACGAGAAACGCCATTACTCTATTTCATTTTAGGACACTAAACCATAAACTGACCATTGAAACCGGACGATGGACGAAAATTGATAGACAAAACAGACTATGTACAACGTGTGACTAACTCGATGACGAAAATCATTTTCTTTATAAATGCAACAAATACAACGATTTAAGAGCAAAATTTATCCCACTTTACTATATTGTAAGCGCAAATCCTAACAAAACAAAAGAGCTTTTAACAATGTGCAAAGAACCTGTGCTTAATAAGATATGTAAGTTTTTGATATTTTCAAGGAGACCCAGGCAAAATAATGATGGCGAGTGAGGAGGACATGTAATCGATATTTTCCAATATGCCATTGAGTGTAACAACCTTGTATACGTATATGTAATAATTTGCAATTTCAACCCCTCTTGTGTCTCTCAAAATACTACTTACTTCAATGAACCATTTGTTTGCCAATATTTTTCAAGGAAATTTTGATTTTTGGAAAGTATCCTTTGTAAATTTATAACGAAAATTGACCGAATAATAGATTTCTGTTGGCCTTCAAGTGGACATTTATCAGAAGTGTGGTGGTCGAGAAAATTCAGATCTCGGCTTGGCCAATGTCCGGTTGCGGACCAGGAGGGGTAGTCTTGAGGAGTTACCGAGCCAGTCATTCCAGTGGTGAGTTTTCGGGAATGTTCCTCTCTTGGCCTGCGGATGGGCATTTCTCAAGATCACTGCAGCGGTCGTTTTTAACCATGTTGATCATTAGTGTATTAAGTTGACACAAGTTGATTAAAGAATGATAATGTATCCTTTAATAATTTACCACACGATATATGGATACGACAGTGCCCCTTGTCGCCCTCTCACTATTAACTGGAGAAAATGCTCAATGCTCCGTATACCACCTTCCTGTGCATGAATTGTATATTATTGATAGATCAATTTAATGACTATTTGGTATTCTGAAACCAGTTTGACGTGTGAATATGTTCAATTGAGTCTCTATTGTGTCGTTTACGAATTGTACCTCGTTTATAAATTAGCAATTTAATGACTTCCGAATATTTTGAAACTAATTTAGCTGAAAAATTTCTCAAGTTACCTCCCCTTTGTGCCATTTTCAAATGTACGATTTGAGTCACAATCTAATATCTGTCGATTATTTCGACCTTTCTCCATGTGCTACTTTCGAGTGTACGAATCGCATTTTGTCGATAAATCTATAATGAATATAATTATGTATATAAAATCTACCGTCATAAAATATAGTATCAACTGTAATACCTCATATGCCTATACAAGGCCTGAGTGTAATAAAGTGAACTTGAACTTGAACTTGTCACTAATTAGTTCCCGCCAGTGACTTAAATGGTATTTATTTGCTTTTTTCAAATTAGTCCGATTTATTTCTGGGTTTTTCCTGGAGGCTATAGGTTGATTATTATATAAATCTATCATTCAAGAGCATTTGTTAGTTCCCTCGCCCTTTCCTTTAACTAACAAATACATCCGACACTATTTGACGGGTTTTTTCTGAAAAATTACCAAAATTAATTAAACATGCGAAAATTTGGTTGAATATGAGCGTATTAAATGCCAGTTGTTTAGAATGGCAAAATATGTAAATCAATGATTAACTTACATAGATGTTCAAATATCTTCTCGTCTACTCAATTTATGCACGTACATGCGTGCACGCGCGCGGGCACTCACACACGCACAGGCACGCGCTATGACAGCATTTATAACTGCGTAAAGCCAGTACAGAATGAACGATTTCTTCAAATAATGTAAGTGTGTATGCGTGCATACTTACAGCAATCCATGTATGCCTGTAGTAAATCCAAGTTGATGCCATTTTAGTTCTTGGAAGCTTTCTCTCACGCAGGTGTAGAGATATAACCTATCCTGCAGATTTGCCAACCGCTTCTGTAATAATTCCATTTTACGACGAATGGCCGTCAGTGTTGCTGCGGACTGTCTATAGCGTGGTGAACAGAACACCGCGTCATCTACTGCGTGACATCATCCTTATTGATGACGCTAGCACAATGGGTAAGCAAAAAGCAATGACGTTAATACAGATGCGCGTTTTCATCCATGACTATAAATCGTCTCGTCTGCTACGAGCGGGATATATAAGAAACGGAAATTCAATAGACGGGTCCGTTTCTTGCTATGCATGCCCAGCCCATACGTAACTAAGCTCCGCCCACATTCTATGAGTATTTGAATCAATTTTAACACGTTGACCCTTGAAACATGAATTCAAGACATCTCAATGGACCTTTCCAAGTTTATCCATCCATCATATGACGTCATAATCACCAACGTGACTGGTAAGATGACGCCACAATTATGATGTCATGAATGATGCGATATTTTCCGTCTTTAACGCTTAATAGACCGTACGAATTGTATGTCTTTACCATTTAATAAACATTCCATAGGCAGCAACAGCGCCCAGTCAAATTAGTTTCAAAATATTTAACAGCTAGTTTGTATAGTTTTCTGGAAATTGATAGTCAGTGAGATCAGAGATCAATCGATTCTAACATGGACGAATATGTGGGTGGAGCTCAGATAGAGATGGGCGAGCCACTGGAAAGGTCCATCTCAAGCTAGCTATAGGCCTATATGGATTATGCCTACAGAGAAGTTATTGAACATTTTGAAACTGATTTTTTCAAAATATTCAACAGAATCTTTTTTAAATTGTAAATTCACCAAAATATACAATTCAACCTGATACTGACGGACCTTTGCTCCGTTCGTCACGGACGTATGCCATTTGATTATGACGTCAGCTAACACGTGACGTATTCTGATTTTAATTGACGTCAGACTGACAGGTCGAATCCATCTTTTGGGTCCATAGAAATTCCGGATGCAAACATACAGTTCATAGCGTTATGCACTATGGACACATTACTTAGGGACGGACTTTTCGATTTTCTTGACAAAGCTATGTCATTCTGATCGTGACGGCGAAATGTCTATCTGTCACTGGCAGAGGAATGGCCCCTTCCATTTTAGCTATGTCCCGTCCATCTCTCGTTGGGATCGATCGATCTCTGAACACGCTTACTATCAATTTCCAGAAAACTATATATACAGGTAAGCTGCTAAATATTTTGAAACTAATATGACTGGACGCTGCTGCTGCCTATGGCAGCAACAACGCCCATTCAAATTAGTTCCAAAATATTCAACAGAATGTTTATTAAATGATAAAGACATACAATCCGTATAGCGTGTCGGACTATTAAGCGTTAAAGACGGATTATATCGAGTCATTCATGACGTCATCATACACGTCACGTAGTTAGTTATGGCGGCATAGAACGTTATTTTATGGATGTATAAACTTGCAAAGGTCCATTGTACCTGCTGAAATAACTAATGATAGTGATTACATTTACTCACTTTGGGTGCCATGGATAACTGAACAACTTCCAATCTGAAGGCACAGAATGATGATTTTAATTACTATTTACATATTAAATCTTCAGAATAGTTTGAAAATAATTTGCTTTCGATCAGTTATATTATATACGTGCCGTTCTGTAACATGCAATCGTATACATATTACATAATAATAGTATGTCCATAATAGTATATATTTGAATAAAATGTGTTGGTCATCTAAATCATTTAATCCCCAATTAGACACCTTCCCATCTTAACATTGTGAGAGAAATATCACACCTGTATATGTGCTGAGTGTGTGAGACAGCCTAATAGAGCATTGACTTACATAGAAATCCTAGATTAACTAAGAAAATTATGCTGGTATACACACTTTTGCTAAGTTAAGCCTAGATCTCCATGTAAATCAATGTTCCGCTAGATTAAAATTCCAAGGCAATATCGCAATGGATTTGTATTTGATGTCACAATATATGCAGCGTTATGCAGCAGCTGCATACTAATGCATTGCATATCAGATTAAGAAGGCCAATCATGGTATGTAAGTTGGTGAATAGTTTGAAACTATTACACTGAAAGTGCTGGTGCAGCCTTGAGTCAAATTGGCTTTTAAAAATTCAACTAAATAGATTGCAAGCAATATTTTTTTTAATAATTATAATTTTAAATAATAATAAGTTTTATAAATTTTTATAAATAGTGGTGTTGCCAAACTAGGTGGTAGTGGGTATGAATTGTGATGGCCTATAATGCAATATCGCTCATATAAAACGTGCTTGTTTGCATGGCGAATGTTGCTATTAACGTTTTGAACCGTGAAATGCTGAATTCGAAAACTATTTTACAATTTTAAAATATTCCTATAAATATATTGAAACTAATCTAGGAACCTTTGCTGCAACAGGTCGCTGTTAAATTAGTTTATAAATATTCAACCGATTACCTTATAGCCTGAAAGCTTGGAAATTAGGTCGTGTTCTCACTAGAGACTTAATCCGGAATAACGCCATACTGAAATATGCCGTTATTCCTGAGTAAGTCTCTAGTGAGAACACGGCCTTAATCAGGAATAACGCCATACTGAAGTATGTCGTTATTCACGATTATCTTTCTAGTGAGAACACGGCTTAGATTCTGATAATTCACCGTCCATAGGTTTATTGTATTTTATATTGTAGCTGAACTAAATGGTCCTTTAGATCGCTACATCGAGAATGCCTTCCCAAAAGGCTTGGTACGCTTGGTGCACATGAAGACCAGAAGCGGGCTAATACAAGCCCGGCTAGCAGGATGGAAAATTTCAACTGCTGACGTCATAGTTTTCTTTGATAGCCATATGGAAGTCAATATCGATTGGTTAGTACATTAAATATAATTTGCGCAGTTTTCTTTGGGTTACAACGCAGAGAGATCTAATCTGCAACAAATTACGTCATAATCAAATACGTCACATATTAGCCAATGTCGCAATCAGAATGAAATCTGGGCTAGTGTATCCTTAGTACGTGGGCAAACATAGCCCATCTTTGCTGGGCGACCTTTACAGACAGCGGAGAATTAGTACACATCTTGTATAGTGCATTGAAAATTACGCTGTCTAGCCATCGGTGCCAAGTGATGGTGCGTATGTGCATGCGATGGCAAGCATCAAGTCTGTCTAGAACTGCCTTTGGAGATCCCCAGCTGATACAGGTATACAGCATCAAGGATACACAGGTTGTATTCATTCGTAGCTCGCGATATCTCCTTCGATTCAAGATCGAGAAAAGTATCTCGTATGTATTGAGTAGCCATTGGCGTAGTGATTTCCACCAGAATATGGTGGTTGAACGAATTGAAACTTAAATGGACACGAGAGCTACTCTCTTCATACCAGACAATATTAATTCACGTAAAACGAGATGATATAAATTCTATAGTAGTCTGTGTGACAAGTAGCTAAGAGAAAAATTGTCCCTCTGAATTCGTCGTAAAATTCAAATCTGTCCAAATTAAAATCTGTCGAACACAAAATGAGGTCAGGAATTTTCTGACGTTGGTCAGATGCTGATATTACACGAACCACTGGATAGATCAAGTTCCTTTTAATGTCTGTATCAAGCTAGTGATACAGAGGTTAAAGTGAGACCAAAATAAACACGATCTATAGTGTTCCTTTTACAGTCCGGTAAGGAGATGGAGTGGGTCCCGATCCGTCTGGTCTCCGAACTGGAGTCTGTGTAACGGTCTGGTCGTTGTGATGACGCAATAAGATGGCCTGTCATTATATTATAAGTGTATTCTCGTAGAAGCCATGCCTCTATTTTTAGAATGAGGTTGTATTGTATAAACGTAATCTTTTTGCCACGAGCATCTTTGATCTATGAATCCATAGCTTCCGGAAGTACTGGAAAGCTATGTTCCCCATGACGCAACGTGTAGCATTGTCAGCAGTGCTGCAAAGCAGTAAGCCCAGGATTTACTTTTACTCCATGGTTAGCCGCTATGAAGTGGATTATCATTTTCTTTAGTTTCCTGCTTTTTAGATATGTATAACTGGGTGAACTCTGTTTTGGATTCATTGATAAATAGATGCTCCATGTTGAGTTTGCTTGTAGCTATTGGGAGAAGTTCGTCAAGGGATTTCCTTACCTCGTCTATGAAGTCCACGTCGTCGGCGTATTCCATCTCTAGCAGTATATCCAGTATTGACTTTGGGGGTTTGGTCTTGTGGAATTTTCTCGCACGGATATCAATGTAGCGGCAAGGTAACAGGTGGACATCACAGGAGGTAGACCATCTCACTGTGGGGAGCCGATTTATGTCTCAAACTTTGCAGACTTCACTGACTTGACTCGTACTCTCAGCTTGGTGTGTGCACGTAGTGGTCTCACTAGTCGAGCTCGTCTTCATTGCAACTGGCCATCGATGGTGATGCATAAAAGCCGAATTGATGTTATTGCTTGATCGGTATTGAGATAATGTTACTTGCGTATTTGAATAGTTCATTGCTCATGCCATCAAGTCCGGATGTACGTCCATTTTCAGGGTTCTGAGTGCCTTCTTATCTTCCGCTGTTTTAATTGGTGTTAATAATTGCCTGGGGTCTCCTAATAACGTGGGCAAGAGCTAATCATCGTGGTCAGTGAATTATTCCTTGAGGCATTCTCGAATTTCCTCGGCTTTGCCCTGGTCAGTCCCGATAAAGTGTCCTTCAGAGTTGTGTACAGTGAATGGTAACTCTCAGGGTTTGGGCTGCCCGAAGCATTTTGTGACAGTCATCTGTGGCAGTGCTTTCATTTGCTAGGGAGTCTGCTTGTTGAATAGCACGTCCTTTTAAGCGTTGACTGATGTGGTGCAGAATGTTATTGCACCGCGTAGTTTGGTGCAGTCTTCACTTTGGCCGCTTTAATAGATGTGCAGGTATAATGCTTTCTGCTCTGCTGATAGTTTTAATACTACATGCCCATCAGTATACCTTGTTTGGGTTTTTTAGAACTCCTATGGTGCTGGTAACTTATGATTCCAAGCATCT
Organism: Chaetoderma sp. LZ-2023a; assembly: GCA_034401795.1. Classification (NCBI taxonomy): domain Eukaryota; kingdom Metazoa; phylum Mollusca; class Caudofoveata; order Chaetodermatida; family Chaetodermatidae; genus Chaetoderma; species Chaetoderma sp. LZ-2023a. The sequence continues at coordinate 96,417,238 of CM067360.1, read as the reverse complement.
CAGTATTTTGGTTATAGGGCTTCGTTTGGATCTAAGTTGGCGTCGATGTTAGCTATTTGTTCCCCGAAGGCCTTTTTGTATGACATTTGCGTGTCCATGTCGCTGATGATCTTGGGTAGGTTGTAGGTGGCGCTACCTTCTTGTCTGGTATGACGTTTATAAATTAGCTGGAGATGGCTCATCTGAAGGCGTGTAACTACTGGCTTAGGGTCAGAATTGAGGTCTGCACCTCTTTGTTCCTATTGTATGCTGTGTCGTTTCTTCTTCATATTCAGAAGAACACTTAACATACTTCCTCTCATCACATCTGTGTAAACCTGGGTCCATGTGCCATCGGAATATTGTCCTCAATCAGTGCCATTGTCGGGGTGGCTTATCTGGCTTGTAGGTTTTGCCGTATTCTTCTCCTGGAGTAAGCTCTTAAATAGACATGGATATCCTGGACTTCATTGTGTCTGTGTTTGCCATAGTGGTGTATGTGTACTAATGCCATAAAATCGGCCACTGTCTCTCCGCAACTTAACTCCTTTAAATCTGGTTATTCAAAGCCATACACTATTCATACGCATGGATCTTCGAGCTTTCAGTTCAACTTGATGGCTTGAACTATTCATTGTTTTATCGACGTTTAGTGAGAGGTTGTATTTCCTACGAACATTTCCATTTCGGTGTGGATTTCATTGTCCTGTCATATTTCTTAGGGTTTGGTTCTGTACCATGTCCAAGGTCTCATGTCCATGGGCTGGCAGCAAATGATAGGTATGCCCTGATACCATCTTGGTAGACTGTTTAAAGGTACTTTCATTGGCAACCTACTCAGCACCTGCAAGCGTGCCTATGTCATATGATTGCACATTTACTTCTGTATATCTTTGTATGAGATTGAATCAGTCCTTATCATTCTCACTGACTCATAATTTACATTCCAACGTAAATCACCCGTTAACCTCTCTTATATCAACAGCGCCTCAGAGCACCCAAAATACTACTTGATATATCAATTAAACATTTTGACGGTCAATATATCTCAAGATATTTTAATTTTAGAAGACTTGTTTTGTAAACTTACCACTGAATTTTTTTCACGCCGGCTTGACCATTAAAATTAAAGGTGCATATTCACACCAAAATGCTTGAAAATAAAATTGATGAAATTGTATATTTTTAGAGGCTCAAATTGTGTACCTCAATGTAATGAAACGAAATAAATCTTAACTTATAATGATTTCATTCCATATCCATATCCATTCCATATCCATTCCATATCCATTCCATATCCATTCCATATCCATATCCATTCCATATCCATTCCATATCCATTCCATATCCATTCCATATCCATTCCATATCCATTCCATATCCATTCCATATCCATATCCATTCCATATCCATTCCATATCCATTCCATATCCATTCCATATCCATTCCATATCCATTCCATATCCATTCCATATCCATTCCATATCCATTCCATATCCATTCCATATCCATATCCATTCCATATCCATTCCATATCCATTCCATATCCATTCCATATCCATACCATTTCGTAGGTTTAGTTGTGAATTTGAATTAGGGACTCGTGCCTCTAATTCATTTTGACAACTGAAAAAAATTATATTAATTTATACGTAATGAGAGCATCATATGCTAAGATTTATTTCGTTTCATTACATCTGGGCACACAATTTAAGCCCCTAAAAGTATAGAATTTTAACTATTTTATGTTCATGTATTTTGATGTGAATATGGACATTTAATATTTTTACCTTGCCACTGTCTATCTACAGGCAGAGAGAAGAGTATTTTTGAAAGTTTACCACTAGAATGACTGGCTCGGTTACAGAGCCAGTTATTCTAGTGGTAAATATTCAAAAATACTCTTCTCTAGGCCTTTAAAATAGTCATAGCTGAAGACCACAAAGTTGTTTTTGGTCGATTCGACCATTAAAGGGTTAGGTTGACACAAGAGGTTAAATATGTACAGCCAGATATGGCTCAATCATGCGATGAACAGACATAAACTTTATGTCTTTTCTTTTGCATAATTAGTCAAAACCACTCCTGAATGTGCGCGTTAGGAACAGAACTTGCAACAATGGCAAATCCCGAAAACTGGTGTCGGCGAGTATTGGTTTAAACGTAGCCAAGAATACTAAAATACGTGTCGTATACTTAGTTAGCATTTGTACATACAAACCGGAAGTGGGACACTTTCTTATAAGATTAATCTTAAAGGTGCACATTCACGCCAAAATGCGTGAAAATCTAAAGGCTTGGGCCGTGTTCTCACTGGAGAGTTAATCGGGAATAACGCCATACCTCGGTATTGCGGTACGCCGGTTAACTCTCGAGTGACACCATGGCCTTAAATTATGTACCCTAAATATATTGGAGCGAACTACATCTTAGCATATGATAGTTTCATTCCGTATATATTAATATATTGTTTTTGGTTGTGAAGTTGAATTATGGAATCGTATCTCTAATTCAATTTTACAAGTTAGAGACATATATTAAATTATATGAACTGAAATCATTGTATGTTAAGATTTATTTCATTCAATTACATCTAGGCACGGAAGTTAAAGGTGCACATTCACACCAGAATGCTTGAAAATAAAAGTATTTAAATTGTATACTTTTAGGAGCTTAACTTGTGTACCTCGGTGTAACGAAATGAAATAAATTTCAACATATGACGATTTCATCACGTGTAAATTAATATGATTTTTTTAGTTGTGAAGTTGAATTAGGGACTCGTGTCTCAAATTCAATTTCACAAGTTAAAAATTATATTAATTTATAGGTAATGAAATAATCGTATGTTAGGAATTAGGATTTGTTTCGTTTCATTACATCTATACACATAGTCTAAGGATCTAAAAGTATACAATTTTAACCATTTTGTTTTCAAGCATTCTTGCGTAAATATGCACCTTTGTTTATAGCTATAACAATGTGATTTTGAAACATTTTGGTGCGATGGCGGTGCGCCGGTTAAGTCTCTAGTGAGAACACGGCCTTAGGCCGTGTTCTCACTAGAGAGTTAATCGGGGAATAACGCCATACTTCAGTATAGCGTTATTCCGGATTAAGTCTTTAGTGAGAACAGGGCCTTAGTCCAAAGATTACGCTCTATATCTCCTTTGATTAAGAGCTATATCAAGCAAGTCTGTCTATATAATTGTCTTGTAGGCTTCAACCTTTGGTGCAAGAAATCAAGAAGGACCGTAAAACTGTCGCTATGGGCGTGTTGGATTACATCGACCGGGAATCATTTCTGTATAAATTTAATGAAGAGTACATGACACGATACGGGTTCGACTGGAGACTGGTATTCTTTGAGACGTTTTTCAGGGACGACCAAATCGAATCCCCAACAGCAATCAATCCCAGAATGTAAGATTCTTAAATAACGTGTTACATCTCATTGTGGCCAGATTGATTATCGCGTTAACCCTTTCATGCCGAAGAAGGCCAAAACCGACCTTTACGGTAGTCTTGATTAATGTCCATTTGCAGGCTAAAACAACACTTTTGTGAAAATGTACTAGTGGAATGACTGGCTCGATAACCGAGCAGTCATTCCACTGATAAATTTTCATAAATAGTCTTCTAATGGCCTGAAAATGGAGACCCGATAAGGAAATAGTTTGATTTTCTTGTCCAAATTTGCTCATTAAAGGGTTAATGCATTTAATTAAAAAATTCCTCAAAGCAGTCCCAAAGTAACTGCGTGCAAAAGTTGATGAATATTGTAAACAGCATTTGATTACAAGTTGTTTCTGTTAGCGGAGGGTTCCATTTCTAGCTATGTCCCGCCCATTTCTAGCTAAGCTCCGCCCATTTCTAGCTATGTCCCGCCCATTTCTAGCTAAGCTCCGCCCATTTCTAGCTATGTCCCGCCCATTTCTAGCTAAGCTCCGCCCATTTTCTATGAGTCTTGGAAGCGATTTATATACCTTGAAACATGAATTCTCAAATCGAAATCTCAAGTTAATCCAGTTCAGTTTTAGCTATGCACCGCCCATCTTTATCTAAGCTCAACCCACGCTTTACCCATATTGAAATCGATCGATCCCTGAACTCTCCGGGCTATTAATTTCCAGAAAACTATACAGGCAAGCTGTTGAATATTTTGAAACCAATTTGACTGGGTGCTGTTGCTGCCATAAGCGCTCAGCTAAATTAGTTTTAAGATATTCAACACTGAGCATGTTTATTAAATAGTAAAGACATACAATTCGTACAACAATGCTTAGTCCGTCATTAATTATGCGTTCGTGAAGAACTTATCTACGTCATTCATGACGGCATTGATTATGACGCCATCCTACATGTCACGTAGTTGATTATGACATCTATTGATTGATGGGTAAACTGGAAAAGTCCATTATCCAGGTAAGCTGTTGAATATTTTAAAACTAATTTGCATAGGAAAGCAACAACTCCCAGTCTAATTAGTTTCAAAATATTCAACAGAATGTTGACTAAATTGTAAATTTATCAAAGACAAACAATTCGTACAATAGTGACGGAATTTTCGATTTTCATGTCATTATGCTTCTGACGTCAGCTAATTAGTGACGTAATTGACTATGACGTCAGGTACTTGTATTACAAATCGGATCTATCAACCCTTGATTATTATTTTTCTTCTTCTTCGATATTGTCACGATTTTGTATGATACACAGCTGAAAGTATCTAAAAATCGTGAAAAAAAGAGATTAAACTAAAATCATTGAACTGACTTTAGGCAGCAAACCTTTGCTAAGTAAGTTTGGGCTTTGTGTGATATATTCCATTTGAAATCCACAAAAACTAATCACGCCATTGCTAGCCTTACAGAATCAGTAGAAGAAGGGCATGCATTTTCTAAACAATGTTGCTGAAAGTTGTTGCTCAGTTAGGCAGTAAATAACTAAGGCCGTGTTCTCAGGGAGTTATTCCCGATTAGGACGGCCTAAGATTACAACAATATTGTATTAAAACGATTATCTAATGAAAGGAATTGCATTTACATGTGAGAGTGTGGGATGGGTGAGGGCTAGGGGGGGGGGGGGTCGTTCAAAATATTCAACAGCTTACCTGTAGAGTGTTTTGGAAATTGATAGTCATGGAGCTCAAAGATCAATCGACCCCAACACGGACGAAGTGTAGGTGGGGCTTAGCTAGAGATGGGCGCGGGGCATAGTTAAAACTGGATTCGTTCTTTCTTAGTGCTGTATACTTTCTACAGCCAGCAATTTATGGCCAATCAGAATGTTGTCACGAAAGACAGGTGGTCGCTTATTACAACTAATTTCCAATGACAAAAAGCTTTTGACTACCGATCTTAAAAATCCACCAGCGTATAGCCCCGTTATAAACAGTATAAACTGTAACAGACGTTTCCCGTTGTAGCTATACCCCGCCCACCTCTAGCTACGACCCATCCACACTTCGCCGTGTTGGGATTAATCGATCCCCGCATGCCCTGACTATCAATTTCCTGAAAACTAAACAGGTAGGTTGTTGAATATTTTCAAACTAATTTGACTGGGCACTGCTTCTGCCATAGGCATCACCAGCACACAGTAAAATTAGTTAAGGATATTAATAGTAAAGACAACCAATGTGTACAGCAATGCATAGTCCGTCTTCAATTATGCGTTCGTGACGTTTTTATCTTTGTCATTCATTACGTCGTAATGGCGTAATTGATTGTATTGTCATTATACAAGTCACGTAGTTGATTATGATGGATGGATACAGTGGAAATGTCCATTTGTTTGTGATTGCGTTTGATCGTTCAGGGGTATCGCTACCCTAATACTCTGAGGACAACATTCTTAATTTTCGAATTAAATTAAAAGATGAATTGGTGTTCATTTTTAACAAATTTGGTGGAAGATGTAGACAGCAAAGTTTTCCACCAAAATTGTCGAAAAATGTACTCCCGTATCTATTCTTTGCTATTGACACAGTAAAAGATATAATATTGATATCAGAGTGGTAAGGGTTAACCCGTTAACACTCATATCAGTCAAAAACGGTTTCAGCAAGGGTCTTGAGAAATAGTCCATGTGCAAACCATGAGAAGACTATTTTTTGAAAATTTACTACTGGAATGACTGGCTCAATAACTGAGCCAGTCATTCCAGTGGCAAATTTTCAAAAACAGTCTTCTCTTGGTCTGCAAATGGACATTTTATATGGAATCATTGAAATTTCCACTAGCAAATTCGAGGGTTAAATCATCTATCCGATTAATTAATCCATTTCTTAGAGTCATTAGAACTATTTTATTCATTAGCTTGGCAATTGGACTTTGTAGTTTACTAACGATAAAATCTACATTATTTAGCAATTCTACTTTTAAATACCGTAATGGTATACTAGTTTAAAATCTGTTCATTTTGCAGAGGTGCGACTATGGTCGGTGCTGCATTTGCTATAGACCGAATGTACTTTGGAGAGATCGGGGCGTATGATGAAGGAATGCGTGTTTGGGGTGGAGAGAATCTCGAGTTCTCGTGGCGGGTAAGTCGTGACTCTGATAACGCGGGGTTCCTGGGTCGGTACTGGGCCAGACATCAGCCGCAATAGTATTTGCCCAGTTCTGACCCAGTAGACGGCATTATCTACGGAGCAGATCTACGTCAAGGTATACTTACGCTGTACTCGGCCATTTACACATTCGTGCACATCATAGCCACTGAAAGACAAACTATTCGGTCTTCAGCCAACATCCTGCAATTCATTGCGCTTACAACAGTGTAATGTTAACCGGAACACTGTTCCTGGGCGCATGTTCCCGAAACTATCGTTAGGATAGCGACATCGTTACACTTATGTTATGCTATTGGAGTAACTATATCGCTATCCTAGCTATAGCTTCGGGAACATGGGCCCTGGTACAGGTTCCGGTTAACGTTAACCCGTAGTAAGCACAATGCATTGTGGGAAATTGGCTTGAGACCGAATTGCATATGTGGTGCGATTGAACATATACCGAAATCTTTTTTATGGCAATGATCTTCCAACAAGCCAAGAGCACATTTAGCAATACCATTATATACCAAGCGTTATATGATATGACTGCTGTTTAAGCTGGTTTAAGTACACACACTTGTCCAAATCCAATTCCGATGACGAGAAAGATGATATAACGAGGAATCCATTTCTTGCTATGGCCCCGCCCATTTCTACCTAAGCTCTGCAAATAATGTGCGCATTTTGGAATCGATTCATAGGCTATACTTTAAAGCCTGATTTTCACAAAATCCCAATTTCAAGGTAATGATATAGGTAAGCTGTAGAGTATTATGAAACTAATTTTACTTGGTGCTGTTGTTGCCTATGGCTGCGACAGCTCCAAGTCAAATTAGTTTTGAAATATTTAACAGACCGTTTATTAAATTATAAATTTATCCAATGCACACAATTTGTTTCTAGTGGTAATCTATTTGTCATTATGATTGGGACGTTAGCTAACTAGTAATGTAATTGACTATGACGCCAGGTACTTGAGTGACAGTTCGGATTCCTCCATTGCCGTTACAGAATGGGAAGTTGTACACATCATACGAATGCGGTATGCCATGCAAGAATGCATTAGGTGTGGTGAATGTAGGACCAGAAGCCAGTTCTGCCAGAAGCGATGCTATTACTTTTTAATTGGATGCCAAACTTTGCGTATCGATTTCCGGTCTCTAAGTGCGTGCGTGCATGAGTGCGTGCGTGCGGTTAAGTGGGAAATACGGAAAATCCAACAATGTTTACAATGACAGATACGGGAGGGTGATCGTTAGCAAACTCTAATTGCTGTTGTTGGCTTACATATTCGATTTGAGCAAAAATGCCCAAATGTGCCAAAGGGTCACTCATTAGAATTGCCAAAATCACATCCTTGACTATAGAAATAAATTTATTTTCAGAAGGATCCTTAGTGTCTTCACTACATGCTTAACTTACAGGTGTGGATGTGCGGTGGGCGTCTCGTGCATCTACCCTGCTCGCACTTCGGCCACATCCCCCGCGGACAACCGTACGAGTTTCCAGGAGGACGACATTCCATAGAAATGCATAATTACAAACGCGCCGCCGTCGTATGGATGGGTGATTTCAAGAAGTTTGTCTACGACTATTATCCAGGAATGGATGTAAGACCATTGGGCCATGAAGTGTGGGTACAAGAGATAGGCGAAAATTCCGTTTCTGTGACAATTGGCTGGACAATAGCATAGGGGGAGGTGGTGAGAGAGAGGGATGTAGCCATGGAGGGGGGGGAGAGGGGGGAGGGGTGATCGGGAGAGGAGAGAGAGCGAGAAGGAGGGTTGGAGGTGTGGGGAGGGAGGGGTGGTTGAGAGAGGGAGGGAAGGAGGGGCGAAGGGAGAGAGAGTGAAGGAGGCAGAGGGTGGGGAGGGGGGAGGGGAGGAAGGGAGGGAGTGAGGGGAGAGGGAAAGAGAGGGAGAGGAGGAACGAGGGAGAAAGCGAGAAAAGGGAGAGTGTGAGAGGCGTGGGGAAGGGGTGTGGTGAGAGTGAGTTGTTACCTATGGCTATGATGAATATTTTGGCAACAATTTGACTGAAAGTCTTTAGTAACAATGTTCAGCACAATTATTTTCAGAATAATCAGGGGTGTGTAACAAATTGTTGTATTTTGACAGACACTGGATGTAGGAAGTTTGAAAGAGAGGATTGATCTCAAAGAGCGGCTACAATGCAAGAACTTCACGTGGTACGTCGACAATATTTGGCCAGAACTTCTACTTTTCGATAGGAAAGCGTTGGCGTGGGGATCGGTACGTTTTACGAGAGTGAATGAACTGGCATGAACTATTAATCTAAGAAAATGTGTACGCGTGCCTGGACTAAATTGATGGATCCAGATTCTCAGTCAGTAATATGACGTAATAATCAACTACGTCACATATATATGCTGACGTAATAATCAATTACGTCATGAATGACGTGATATAGTCCGTCACAAACGCCTAATAGTCCGATAAGTTGCGCGAATTGTATGCGTTTACGATTTAATAAACATCCCGTTGAATATTTTGAAAGTAATTCGACTGGGCAACAGCAACAGTGCCCAGTCAAATTAGTTTTAAAATATTCAACAGTATACCTGTATCAGATTCCTGGAAATTGAGATTCAGAGAGTGCAGAGACCGATTGGTTCCAACAAGGTAAATTCGTGGGTGGAGCTTAGCTTTGAGATGGGCGGGGCATAGCTAAAAGCAGATTCCTTCATTGCGACAGAATTTCTGTCAATAAATTTTTGCTAATGAAGTCATGATATATAACCAAAAAAATCTAGCCAAACCTTAGATAGGAAAACACAAAATTTTAATTGTAATACCATGCACTCATTCGCTTTGCACGTGTGTCTAATTTAGAGTGTGCGTTTAATCCCCTACGCGAACCGCCTCGAAATGTGTCATTCATATATCACTTAAAGATCGCATAAATTGATAAAACATTTCAACTATCTTTGAGTCGATTTGTTCCTTCATCAGAGTATATCAGAGGTAACCGTGTGATCCGATCTGTTACTCAGGAATCTGATGTCATAATCAAATACGCTCAATGTTTGCCATCGACATAGGACATAATGATATAGTTCGGTCATCAACATCAAAAGTCCCACACGAATTCTATGTTTTTGATAAATTTGACAATTTCATCGACATTTCGTTCAATATTTTGAAACTAATTTGACTGGGAGCTATTGTTGCCATAGATTCTGTGAATACAGGCGTAAAAGTTCTAAATCGCTAAAAGTAGACGGATTTAGTGAGAAATAGGCGGTTATAGCTTGATATGAATACCTTTATTACTCGTCCTTGGCTCGCCTCCGATGAAAGACGTGGCCACCATTAACATCTTCTTAAACAGTGCAGTTCATCCGTCGGTAACCACGGTAAATCAATGGGACAACCACATATTGCTGCGACAATCCTGTCATTTTAAATTAAAGTTCACCGCGTAATATATAGTGACGTCAATTCAACGATCAAATCACTCAAACAAAGTGAAATGATGAATCCAGTTTGTCAGTCAATCATATGACGTCATAATGAATTACGTCAAGAATGACGCGATTTACTCCGTCATAAACGCTTAATGGACCGTCAAGTTGTACGAATTGTATGTCTTTAGTATTTAATAAACATTCTGTTGAATATTTTGAAACTAAACAGCACTCTCTAAATCTCAATTTCCAGAAAACTATGCAGGTAACCTGTTGACTATTTTTAAATTAATTTGACTGGACGCTGTTGCTGCCTATGTCAGCAACAGCATCCAGTCAAATTAGTTTTAAAATATTCAACAGCATGTTTATTAAATAGTAGAGACATACAATTCGTACAACGTGTCGGACTATTAATGATTAAAGACGGGCTATACAGAATCAGTTATGACGTAATAATTATAACATCATCATACACGTTGCTTAGCTGATTATGACGTCGTATGACGTCAGATGATAGATGGATACTCTGGAAAGGTGAATTAAATTAATTGAACTTCCATGTTTTTGCCACAGATTATCAATATACCGAGTGATTTTTGTCTGGATAACAACGACTTCCTCTTTTCGTATCCGGAACCGCTACAAGTCAAGAAATGTCACCATAAACTGGCATCACAGGTAATGTGTAACACTACTTTCATGTATGTTTGTGGGACATGGTCTACATATCTGCTAAAATTCAGAAAAAAACTATTTAGCCCTTTCATGGCGAAGTCGGCCAGGACCGACTTTTGCGGTGTTATTGATGAATGTCAATATGCAGGCTAAGAGAAGCCTGTTTTTTGACAAATTACGACTGGAGTGAGTGGATTGATAACTGAGCAAGTCATTCCAGTGGTAAATTTTCAAAAAATAGTATTCTCTTGACCCTTAAATGGACATTCAATTAGCAAATAGGACAATTTTTGTTTTCTTAACTGAATTTGAACATTAAACGGTTAAACACGCCCACATGATGATTCAGTATCTCGTTCACGCCAACATAACAGATATCTGATAATGCAGGGTACTGGGTTGGTACTGATCCAATAACAGGCTGTATTGGTCCGGTATTTGCCCAGCATCGGAACAGTAACCTGTATTTTCAGGGTAGTCCGATGTAAGATATTAATAAGACGGTTATTTTAAGAAGTTTATGGTCGTGAGCTTCTTCCAATCAATGCAGGGGCTGGTCTGACACTCAAGTATCTGTCATGGAGTGATTGTGTAGAGTAATAAAAAAGCATTCAACATATTTTTATTGCTGCTTGTTTAACACATCGACTATAAATCCACTAACTATATTTGAACTCCTCTTAATTCGTCACTGTCACTATTATCTGCCGAGTCTTCTCAATTTTCGCTATCTTCGTCAGTGGAACTGTATTCCTGCTCATACTCTTCCTTTTCACATTCCTTCTCTAGAATATCAGCCAACATAGATGGCAGTGGCTCACCATCACACCACTTGGCTCGAGTCACTGTTCACTCTATACAGTCCAGCCATTATTCTCAGTGGGTTCAGGGATGTATGGCTTTGGTGCGTGGGATCGCTTCCAAATAGCTACCTGATAGTCAACCCTATTTATGTGCTCGCGGAGACAAAGTCTCTGGGGAGGTAAGGTGGATAAGTCAACGTTTTTCTTGGGATTGATATTTTTCTCTGCATCACCACATTTTTCCATCAACATTGAGAAACGAAGTGTCTAAACGTTGTTATGGGAGTAAGCTTGTACATTCCGCAGGTGAAATCCTCTAATTGAAGAAAGCGATTCTCTGTGATGTCCCATCACTCACTACTGGTTGTATCATATTTGGTGAAGGCATGAAGACCCAAAAAGGCAGAACAGTAAAGCGGTGTAGGATTCTTAGCCAATCTTGAAATGTCCAACAGCTTTTGATTGTTTTCAGAACCAGTATCAAATAATGGTGTGTCTTCATGATTTGGGCATAGTACAGGAGAATTAAAACTGCGTCGCTAGGTGAACTTCTGATACGCACAAAATCATAGCCCTCTTTTGTTGTATAAGCACAACAGAGAATAACCCTTAATTGTGTCTGTTTCTTCTTGGTCAGATTCTACGGCTTGTTTTCAATTTTTTCTTTTTTATTGGTTCAAATAAATCTGTATTCCTTTCAGGTCTCTCTGTTATAATTGTCCCTTTGGTCAGTTTCCCAATTGACTCAGCAGCCATGATATCAGTTTGGATATGGGTAGGAGCAGGAGCACCAGACATAATACGGAACAGCTTATCATTATAATCGAGACTGAAAGGATTCATGAAGCTTTCTACGGACTCCATTACATTTACAGTGGCTGCCTCACGTTTGCGTACCTGTGAAGGACGGGCATCACAATGTCTATTGTTACTATCTGTCTCGTCTGTCATATCTGCCATTTGGATCATTGTTTCCACATATCTTGCTCTTTCATGTGCCGTCTTTCCCCAACGTCGATGTGTATCATAGTTATTCAAGATAACAGATACGCCAGCCACGCTTCCTCCTGGTCATGCATGCGATTTTGAGTGCTTCATAAATGTCCCCTCTATTGTTTTGTATACTGCCCACAAATTTCCAGGCACAGCGGATCGTACAAAATGTATAGCACCTAATTTTAATTCTTCCCATCAAAACTAAAGAACAGGTCAGCCATTCGATTGAGACATGTTCCGTACAGATAGTAATTGTTTGTCTTAACTGCATTTAGGAGAGACCACAGCAACCAAACATGGTCCATGTAAGATAACCAAAACTGGGCAGTCTTACCTAATTCGCCATTGCTAATCGCAGTCGCAAGTCTGAGTACTCATTTAGATGTGAATGAAATGCTGTCTCATTCGACAATAGTTCGAAATTCTCGTTGGTTCTTACTTCCAATAATGTGGTTACTTTTGCCAATGAATTTGGTGGCAAATTCTCTAATAATCGGATCCTATCATAGAATGGTATTTGTAGAGTAGCAATCGTTCAAGACCTTCAGCCATTGCTTTGTGGCAGTAGATGGCCCGACCATAATTCGTACCAGACAGCACACCTTTAATAGATCCAGAAGACATCAGGCCAGATTCTAGTAGAATCTCAGTGAATCCAGATCCACTCATCTTCTTTCCCATATGATTTTCATATAGGAACACGCCAAATGAAAATAGGCTAAGCTTTCATACACACGCCTAGATCAAAGTTCGTTATGGCATATTTCTGACCAACATCTTCCGATGCCTTTTTGGACATTCTTAGACACTCTTTTACAGTGACACATTCTGTTATTGATCAAATGCTTTCTAATTACATTTTACTTCTTTGATTTTTTTACTCCAGATGCCGTATTTGTTGCTTGATTAGCATATAAAATCCATTTATATGTAAAGCAATTACTTTATGCAGTTTCGATTCGATGAGATGCTCATTTCATGTTTAGTTTACAAGGATTACATTTTTCATCGATTCTAAAGAATTGGCTATTCTGTCAGTTGCCATAGTAACAATATTCTTTTAAATGAGTAATCTTTTACTCATTATATTTGTCAAATTGTGCTCAAAATCTACTTAATTAATTTACAATGAATGCATTTTTCATCGATTCTTACAAATTGGCTATGCTTTCAGTTGTCATAGTAACAATATTCTATTAAATGAGTAAACTTTTACTCATTATATTTGTCAAATGGTGCCTTTTGATCAATCTTAAGCTGTTAAAACTCGAATGTTCCTTTACTGGTGCTTGGTCGGTGATAGCAACATACAGTTGCTAGATTTTAAGCTGTGGCGAAGATTTGTGACCTTTTGACCTCTGCCGACCTCATTATGAAACTGATTTGCATGGAAACCATATGCAATCGTGGATGATACTATAAGTAACATTTTGAGTGGTCGATCACTAATCTACAATGATTCCATAAAAGGATATCTAAGTTTTTAATACCCCTACCCCTTAATATGATCTGCTTGACTGTGGGTATTAACTCTAATATAACCCATCAAAAACCATATTTAGTCCCAGTTTTCACATGTTAACATACATAATCTTAAAAAGGGCGTCGAAAGCTGTTAGAAAAATATAGTGTCGTCAATTAGTGGGTTGGGGGGGGGAGTATCCAGGTGGGCCCCTCCAGCCCACGGACTAATATATAAATTCAGGTCACGAGTGTTTGCTTCTGCGTCTGCAGTTAGTAGGTAGTATGCTACTGTAGAGAGCGCATGGCAAGTGGAAACGTTAGAAACATTTATGTTCGGTCTCTCTTCTAAATACTGAAAAATTTTTAGACAGCATGTTGGCACTGTATTATAGACTGTGGTGGTTGGACCGTGCAGTAGCCAGAAGAATGAGAAGAGCACTGTGAAACGTCACGATTGACTAGTGGTAGTGGACAAATTGCCCAGATGAAATGAACACTATGAACAGTTGTTAGCATGGTTGTTAGCATAGACAACTAATACACGTAGACAGGACATCTATGGTGACGTGAGTTCAGTAAAATGCCAGTGCGCCTGGCCGGGTATTGTCAGATTTTGACATATCGATGTAATCTGTCAGTAACAGCTGTTCACCTGCTGTGTTCACTTTATCTACGGGTGTGTTCATTTCATCTGGGCAATTTGTTAACAACTCTCAGCCGATCGTGACGTTTCTTAGTGCTCTTCTCATTCTGCCTAATGGACGGTCCAATCGCCACCCTCTACAATACGGTTAGATAATACCGGGACTCTATTTTTCCGTGATCAGAAGAGCGACTGAACAGACACTCGTGAACTGAATTTAAATATTTTTATCGTAAATAAAATTTGGTTGGCCGTAGCCTGTAAATCTAGCATTTTGTCGACTAGGAAGTGGAATTTGTAACCAAAAAAATAAGATTTTGTTAGTAATATGATATTCTCATATAAATGAGATCTGGCGACAAAATCAAAAGTGAATACATTCTCTTTGGGAAATTGCACAGACAAAAGTTTATATATTTTTATCAGAAATAAACTTGTATTGACTATATTAATCTGACACTTTATTCCAAGACGTAATAGAATTACTAACAAAACATATTGAACTGAAATTCCGAGTTTGAGAGGGCCGTGTCCATTCTACGTTATTTCATTTCCCGGTCAGGCGCAGTGGCGATTTGCTAAACTAAAGTTAACGGCGGGCGTGAACATAGATCTTAAAAGCGTATAGATCACGCTCAAAAGCGCCATTTCAGAGGTCTGTATTTTCTGGCCGACATCGTTTATATGAGAATATCATATTTCTAGCAAAATCTTATTTTTGTCGCAAATTCCATTTCCTAGTCGAATAAAATGTCAAATACATCCAAACACATTTTATTTTCGATAAAAATATTTAAATGCAGGCCATGTGTGCAGGCGATTGTGCCATTGGTAGCCATTATGCTACTGTACAGAACGCATCGCAAAGTTAGAAACATTTATGTTCGGTCTCTCTTCTGATTACTGAAAAAAATTAGAGACGGCATTATGTATTTTGGCACGGTATCCGTGGTTGTTGGACCGAGCAGTAGCCAGAAGAATGAGAAGAGCACTGAGAAACGTCAGGATTAACTAATATTTGTTGACAAATTGCTTAGATGGCGTGAACACAGGCGTTAAACAGCTGTTAGTGACAGCTTGCTTCGACCCGTCAAAATCCTAAAATATGCCCAACGGGAAACTCGGGAAGGTTGATGTACCTATTACAACTAAAGCAACACATTTGGGTCTCTCTCTCTCTCTCTCTCGAACATCAAAAAATGAAGTTTCGGTCAATGCTGAAGAAAAGATCTCACTTGCTCGTAGAACTTTCTACTCTATGACAGGCACTGGTCTCTTTGGCACGAGTGGACTTTCTCCAAGAATCTGCTACCATATATACATCATGTACGTCTTACCACGACTGCTATACGGTCTTGAAGTATTCACTCCCTCCAGTAAGTATATAGCCGATTTGGAGGCATTTCACATTTCAATGTTGAGAAAGATTCTGTCCCTGCTAGTTCGTACTGCAAAGTGTATTGCATACCTACTGATTGGAGCCAGAACAATTGCTGCTGAAATACATATCCGGCAGCTCACATTACTATCAAAGATAATCAGAAGCGAAAATCCAACACTGAACAGAATAATGGAACGGCAATCATTAATAAAGCCTGTTGATTCTCATAGTTGGTTCATATATATCCAAGGTATCCTGCAGCAGTACAGGCTTCCACAACTTATGCACCTAAAACTCACATTTTCAATAAAGGCAAATGGAAAGAAACGGTCAAAAAGCAGTAGATATGTATTGGACACACGAACTAACTAAACAATGCCATACGAAAGCTACACTAACATACTGTCACTTCCAAAAGCTATCTGTTGGCAGAATGCATCAAACCATAACCACTGTTCATTCAGATGTTAAGGATGTCCGGCGACATCATATTAAATTCAGACTACTAACAGGAACGTACCTGGTTCAGGCTAATTTCGCCAGATTTCAGCTAAATCAAGTAGATCCAACATGTCCACTCTGTCAAATAGAGACTGAAGATTACTATCATATGCTACTAAAGTGCAACGCCCCTCTCAATCACGGAGTCAAATATTTCCTGGAGCTCAAGTCATTTATTACACAGTACCTAGGAGACTCTGTCTGGAGATCCGTAAGCAGTGATTCCAAATTACTTATACAGCTCATTATCGACTGTACGGCCCTAACAGAATGTGGTTTGATACCATACGACATAAACACCTGCCAAAACATAGAAACCATAGGACGAAAACTCTGCTACAGTTTCACTGCAGTAGAACTTACATACTTAAGCGGTAGAACTTACATACTCAACAGCATAAACGTAGGAATAAGTCATCATAACAAGACAGAAACCATATCTATTAACTCTCATAACTGATGTTCAGCAACTAACTGTGTACAGTTAATTTACTTCTCATAAATGTTCAGAACTTTTCCGGGTGATGGGATATTTGCATGTGTGATAGTGAGACATTGAAATTTAGTATTATCTACCACTTCTACGTGGGTGCTCCAATCTAGTGGAGGAATATACGAAAACAGAACAGAACTCGGTCAGGCGCACTGGCTATTTTACTGAACTGATCTCACTTGTGACAAATTGCCCCATAATGAGGATGTGAGCATGAGCCATCTAGCCAGCATATACGATATCTATGGTCACAAAAACTGGCCCCATATTGAGGATATGCGCATGGTCACTATATGGCTAAACTACCTCTATGGTCTTCACGATTTAAGCCCAGCAAAATTAGGTTCAAAATATTCAATAGCTTAACTGTATAGTTTTCCGGACATTGAGATTCAGGGGGTGCAAGGATCTATCGGTCCCAATGCGAGAACAGCGTGGGTGGAGCCTAGCTAGAGTTGGGTGGGGCATAGTTAAAACTGGATTCCTCCATTACCCATGTTTGCCCAACGTAGGCTATACATGCATGTTATCTGTATATTTAGTACCACTATATCCACCTCAGCGTATATTAGCACATCGTCAACTAACTGTTGCTTTCTGGTATAGGGTTTCACATGGGCGCTTGACAAGAGGTTGAAAACGTCACTACAGTGCCTGGTTGTTCCTGATTTGACTAACCCCCTGGTGAAACTCCAGACCTGTATCAACCTCAGCAGTGATACCTGGGATCACGATAAACATGTATGTTGGAGGTAGAGAGCAATATTGATTTGATTATTGTCCACGCACGCACGCAGCGTGCACATGCCAATACGCATTACACTCACTCACTCACTCGATCATGCACGCATGTACGCACGCACGCACGCACTCCGCACCGACACGTGTACACTCGCAGCAACATGCACAGGCACGCGAGCACACACTCACACACCACGTTGAATAAGGACAATTAAATTGCGTGTAGATATCCGTCTGGATGTGTGTAAGTATGTGCATATCTATCTGCGGCTAGTTTTCGCCACATCTGAGAAATTATTGATACGATATCCCTCAAAATTTGACACAAGAAAAGGTTGTTACCATAAGGTCCACGCCTTTGTCTTTATCTCAAACAGAATCGGATAACCGTTGAATATACGGAATGACCGAATGAAAGCAATGTATGATTTTTCTTGATCATTTTTGAAGATGGTACAGTACACCCGCTTTATAATGGTATATGTTATCAAATCAGGCAACTAAAGACAGGCGGTCGCTTGGTACAAGCAATGGAGGAATCGCTTTTAGCTATGCCCGATTATCTCTAGCTAGGCACCGCCCATGCGTTAAGCGTGTTGGGATCAATTTATATACTTTGAACCATGACTTCCCGAATCCCATTTTCACGTTGGAGCTGTTGTTTCCATAAGCAGCAACAGCTCCCGGGCAAATTAGTTTCAAAATATTCAGCAGCGTATCTATATAGTTTATCTTGAAATGTAGATTCCGGAAATTTAGGTATCAAAGTTTCAAATCAAGGATGTGAGCTAGAAATATGCGTCAAAGTGGCCGGATGTTAACTTGAAATGTGCGGGGCATAACTAGAAATGTGCGGGGCATAGCTAGAAATGTGCGGAATATAGCTAGAAAGCTAGAAATGTGCTCGAAATGTACCGTTACGGGGCATAGCTAGAAATGTGCGGGGCATAGCTAGAAATGTGCGGGGCATAGCTAGAAATGTGCGGGGCATAGCTAGAAAGGTGCGGGGCATAGCTAGTAATGCACGGGCATAGCTAGAAATGTACGGGGCATAGCTAGAAATGTGCGGGGCATAGCTAGAAATGTGTCAGGCATAGCTAGAAATGTACGGGGCATAGCTAGAAATGTGCGGGGCGTAGCTAGAAATGTGCGGGGCATAGCTAGAAATGTGCGGGGGTAGCTAGAAATGTGTGGGGCATAGCTAGAAATGTGTGGGGCATAGCGAGAAATGTGCGGGGATAGCTAGAAATGTGCAGGGCATAGTTAGAAATGTACGTGGCATAGCTAGAAATGTACGGGGCATAGCTAGAAATGTGTGGGGCATAGCTAGAAATGTACGGGGCATAGCTAGAAATATGCGGGCGTGGCTAGAAATGTGCGGGGCATAGCTAGAAATGTGCGGGGGATAGCTAGAAATGTGCAGGGCATTGATAGAAATATGTGGGGCATAGCTAGAAATGTGTGGGGCATAGCTAGAAATGTGCGGGCATGGATAGAAATGTGCTAGAAATGTGCAGGGCATAGCCAGAAGTGTGCGGGGCATAGCTAGAAATGTACGGGGCATGGCTAGATTGTGTGGGGCATAGCTAGAAATGTGCGGGGCGTGGCTAGAAATGTGTGGGGAATAGCTAGAAATGTGCGGGGCATAGCTAGAAATGTACGGGGCATGGCTAGAAATGTGTGGGGCATAGCTAGACATGCACTGGACAAGAGCAGATCACGCAGTAACAGAAGACACCAGCACCACATGTGGAACTCAACTAATATACACCTGTGCAAAAGTTAAGTACCAGCAAAAACAATAGAACGTAGAAACATGATGGTACAACTAGGCTGCCATACTTTTTGTCCCCGCGTTAGCTGACATAATTCCAAGTACGAAATGCACATGCAAAAGTCCAGTTTGAGGTGTAGAACATTACATACAGATTTAGGCGACAAGATTAGGAATTTTGTGTTCATGACCGTGGTTTATTTGTACAGAGAGAATTAGCTCTTGATTGTGAACCGCTATGGCAAGACGAAGGTTAAGTGATCGTGTGAAATGGCAAATCATAGGCATGCATACCACTGGTATGTCATGCAGAGAGATTGGCAGACAGCTGAACATTAACCATACTGTAATCAGTCGTTTGATTGCAAAACATGTGCAAACTAACGAGGTGAAGGACAGGCCTAGATCTGGAAGACCGAAGAAGACTACTGCCCGTGATGATCGAGCCCTAGTACGCCTTGTTAGGAGATCTCCATTCACCAACAGCAGAGTGCTCAGCCAGCAATGGGAAACGCGCAATAGAGTGTCAATGTCTACCGTCAAAAGGAGACTGTATGCTGCTGGCATGAAAGCTAGGAGACCTGTCAGACGTCCTCTCCTCACTGCACACCACAAAGAGGAGCGTTTGAGGTGGTGCGACGAAAGAAGACACTGGAACATGAGATCCTGGAGACGGTTACACTGGTCCGATGAAAGTCGGTTCCTGCTTCATGCCACAGATGGTCGAACTCGTGTATGGAGGTCCAGACGCACGGCGTACGACCAACGTAACATCATGGAAGAAGTTCCATTTGGTGGGGGTTCCGTTATGATATGGGGGTGCATCTCATTTGATTGTAAGCTGGATCTGTTGACTGTACCTGGAACACTAAATGGACAAAGATATCAAGATTCCATACTGGATAGAGTTGTGGTCCCTCATTTCGTAAATCATGCACCTGGAACCCACCCTATATTCATGGATGACAACGCCCGACCACATCGTGCTAGAGCTGTGCATGAATACCTCCGCCAGAATGCCATCGAAACCCTACCATGGCCAGTAAGGAGCCCTGACATGATCCCTATTGAGCATATCTGGGACATTCTGGGAAACATGGTGAGAAGGAGGGATCCTCCTGTGCAGAACCTACAGGAATTAACAGACGCACTCCATCTTGAATGGCAACGACTACCACAATGGCGTATCAGTCGGTTGGTGACCAGCATGAGACGTCGTGTCCAGGCCGTCATCCAGGCACAAGGTGGATATACCCGGTATTAATAATGACAGTCTCAAACTCGTGCACAGATGTTAAACTTCGTTTTCAGACACCATTAATGACAATTTAGCCACGTGTGTCAACTGTAGGGCAATAGTTGTCAGTTGTGTCAACGTAACCATATTCAGGCCTCGTTTTCAAGTTCAAACAAAAACATACAGTGTTTCCCCACCATCATAATCAGCATTCCTCTAGTTGCATTATTACCTCTTGCACTAAGATGGATGGGTACATAAATGTTTATGCTATTGCTTTCTTCATAGCACATGAATATACCCTCGCATGTGCGTAAAAATAGGGTGGTGCTTAACTTTTGCACAGGTATATAGATGCAATGCTGCAGTGGCCACGATTTGTGGTGCAAGATAGGCCCTATGCAATCAAACGAGGATATTGACTCTGAAAGTGTGTGCCTGGTCCTGCATGGTTGCTGTTGTTTAATAGAATATTCAACAGGCCTCACATATATGTAGATCTCTTGAAATCGGGTTTCTTGGAATTCTCAACAAAAAAATACACTACATGTATATCTTGAAAATGGTTTCCCTGAAGGCAGCAACCAATCCTCTATATTTCAGTCTGATTCGATTTGAAAATAGGCAACATGTTTCATATTTAGGATGTTTTTCTGTCCTGAGAAGGTAAAAGCAGGAAAATGCGGATTGCTGAGCCGGTAAGGGGCCAGCCAATACCGGATTGAATTCGTCAAGTACTGGCCCAGTCAGCTGCATTATCTGGAAATGAGAAAACCTAAACTGACATAATCTTGTTTTTTATTTAATTTCTTCTGTTTTAGACCCATGCCATAAAACATATAAAATCTGGACTTTGTCTCGAAACGGACAACTTTAAGCCCGTACTTAAGATGTGTAATCCAGGGGAGAATGGTCAACAATGGCGGTTCCAGTACTACGTCAGCTGACCCGAGACAGCTACATAGACGTCCATGATAACACAGGGTACTCGGCCGGCACTAGACTAATATAATGTTCGGCATTATGAAGGACACGGTTCAAACTAAAATCGTGTTCATACGCGTGGAGCACATAGATCTTCAGGACGCGTCGTGTGAATTTAGAAAGCTTACATGTACATTTTCGTAGACCGTGACAATTTAGATCTCAAGTGTATGCTGTAGTTTATAATACGACAGATTGCAGACTCGCATTTTCTTCTTTTTTTTTTTATCACTTTGTAACAATTTTCTGGATTTTTATGATTTTGTCTCGCCTGCGAAGACATACGTGTCACTTTTCCGATGGCGACGACGGCGTCAATATCGAATGTGTGCCGTTTGCCAATGGCGCAGGGACCAATATCAAATTTGATAGCTGCGCACCCGTTGGCCAATGGCGCCGGGGTTCAATATCAAATTCGATATCGGCGCACGCGTTGGCCAACGACGCAGGGGACCAATATCGAATTTGATATCGGCGCGCCTGTTGACCAACGGCGCAGGGGACCAATGTCGAATTTGATATCGGCGCTCCCGTTGGCCAACGGTGCAGGTAAACCAATATCGAAATCGATGTATTTGGGACGATATGAAACAGTATCAAAGTACACAATTTCTGTTTCTAATCGAACCATATTAATGGCTGGCGAACACAATACATAACTAACTAAATAAATAAAACGCCAAAATTCTTAAATGTGAATACGATTCCATATAACCATGGAATTAAATAGCACAATTGCACACAATATTAAAAGGTGCACATTCATACCAAAATACTTGAAAATATCATTGTTATCAATGATGTTTTGACAGTAGCGAATTTATCTAGAACAAATTGTTCCATGTGAATAATTAATATGATTTTCAGACCGACATGAGTACATGTCAAAATTGACCGAGTAGATTTAGCGGCGCCATGCTTAATTCTAAGAGCAACAATGACTTTCAAAGGTGTATACAACGTGGACATTGATGCCACTGCCACGTATTCTTTTGTTTCCACATTTTCATTGAAAATGAAACCAAGTTCGTATTCAGTTCTAAAAACTTTGGAATCTTCTGTAGCTTTCGTCCGCTGCCACTGCGATACAACATTGCGTAACACCTGAGTAAACACCTTTAGGCAGATGAAGATGCAAACGGAAACTTGCGTACTTTGATAGCGGTCCCCTGCGCCGTTGGCCAACGGCCGCGCCGATATCAAATTCGATATTGGTCCCCCGCGCTGATATCAAATTTGATATTGTCCCATGCACCGTTGGCCAACGGTTCGTGTCGATATCAAATTTGATATTGGTCCGTGCACCTTTGGCCAACGGCGCAAATTCGATATTGGCACGTTGCATCAACACTGTTAAGCTTTTGCGTTTAACAAAACTTCTCAGCTTATATTTCAAGACTGGTTAGTCCTATTGGAACTAAACTTGGATACATTGTTACCTCTAATGTTAGGAAGCAGCATGCTGATACTGAGGTCACGACGTCAAAGCTCAAGGTCATTCTGACCTCTACACAACGTTGTTATTTTTTAATGTTAAGTTTTTAGGCTTAGCAAATCTTATCATGTTATACTTCGGGATTGCTTAACCCCAATGGAACATAAGTTAGGTACATGGTTGCTTATACCAAGAGAATACAGGGAGGTCACCAGGTCAAAGGGCAAGGCCATTCTAATATTGCTATTTGACCTCTGCTTTTTCAACCTGAAGTTTTCACATTCAGCAAATCATTTATATTTCAGAATTGGTTAATCCCTTTGGAACTAAATTTAAATACATGGTTGCCTATAATGTTCCGAAGCAACATGATAACATGGAGGTCACAATGTCAAAGGTCAATGCGACTGTGACAAACAGGAGACAGGCGAGATATTTAAATTCCGCGGAATTCTTGTTTAATCAGATTCATATGCATAATGCCGCTGATAATGGTCTGGCTGATGGACTAATTAAAGTCAGTCCAACCCGAAACATGTTGCTTGTCCTTAGAGGTTGCCTCACTTCCAGCTTCAAGTGTGAATAACTTAATATGGATTGCTCTGCGCAGAGTCCAGGCTTCATCTAACCGTCATCGTACATGCTCATGAAGCCATACTCTTCCGACTGTGGCCATGTCACTTTGTGCGAGACAAAGAGCCATTAGACATGTAGGATTTCAAAATAATGCAAAATACGATAAAACCGATAACTAAGGCCACGTTCTCGCTAGAGAGTTAATCAGGAATACGGCCATGCTAGTCAGGACACGGTCTAAGAAAATTAAATTTTCACGTTACTACCACCCGATAAACTTTCATGATTAAATAGCAAACAAAATTCACCAAGACCGGACCACGAGCTCAATTTTATTGCCTTTTTCCAGATTGGATACTAGAATATAACGTCTGTAGAAGACATGACGGTTAGCTGCATTCAAATCAGTATTTATTGTATGGTCATCCAGTATTTGTTGTGCCTATTTCAATATATTTGGCCAGATAAATAGCCATATCATTTGTATATACAATCTATGTTTTTCGTAATACTTAAATATTCATTGTGTTTGATCATATAAACAAGCCTCCAGGACAATATCCTATTAACCCTGTGAAACCTTTGAACCATGAATTCCAATAATCTCAATATCAAGGGTACGATAAAAAGTAAGCTGGTGAATATATTTAAGCAAATTCGACAAGGACCTGTTGCTACCATAGGCAACAACAACTTCCAGACAAATTACCGTAAGACATTCATGACTAAGCCGCCCAGAAAGGCCTCAGCAGTAGACCTGAGGGCTGTCCATTTGCAGGCCACGAGAAGACTATTTTTGAAGATTTACCAATAGAATGACTGCTTCGATAAATATTCAAAAATAGTGTTCTCTTGGCCTGGAAATGGGCATTTAATAAGGACATATTTGTATTGTCCTGAACAAATGTAGATATTAAAGCGTTAAATCGCTAAAGCGCGTTCAAAACGGTATTTACTAAACGAGGTTGATAACTGTGATAGTAAATGGTATCTCGTTTGAGATCCTCTTTTTCTATTGGGCCTACTCGTGTTAAAATGTGAATACAAAGATTTCTCTAATCTCCGCCCACTTTGTACACGTATTGGAATCGATTCAAAACGTTGAAACCTGAAAACGCAGACCCTATTTTCAAAGTTTTTGTTGAATATTCTGAGGGCAATTTGACAGGGAGTTGTAGCTGACTAATTCGTTTCAAAATATTCAAGAATATTTTTTAATGTAAGTTCACAATAACATACAATTCATACACTTTTATGAAGAACTACAACTTTCACGACAGACTTACGTAATTTGTATTGTAACGTAAGTCAATATGTGACGTATTTGATTATGACATCATATTCTGGAATGACAGATCGGATCAGGACTACCATTGTACATCTAAACTCTATCCTTGGACCAACTTCTGCTAAATAGATAATGTTACTATCAGCTTGAATATTATCAAATGCAGTTTCTGTCATATAGGCGCACAGCCGCATTAAGCCTATTTGGGGTCCGCATCTAATTAGATTTGGGGCCCTGATCGGGTCAATTCCAGTCAATTCGTGTGGTTGTTAGACGGGTAGTTGAAAGCTACTCCAGTGAAAGAGGATTTTTGTCCTCTGGATGCTGGTGTAGTGGGAAGCTACTCGCCTCCCAAACGCTAGGTAAAAGGTGTCATAGAATTCACTGGTTCGAACACCGCTCGGGTCGATAATTGAAAAAGGTAAAAATTGCATTCCAGATGATGACTGAGCTATATTCTAGTGCCGGTGTGTCGTAAATGGCAGGCTTCATAGAACTAATGTTTGACAATAATAATAAAAAATACTACTACTACTACTACTACTACTACTACTACTACTACTACTACTACTACTACTACTACTACTACTACTACTACTACTACTACTACTACTACTACTACTACTACTACTACTACTACTGCTACTACTACATTCATGCGAATGCCTAGAGATATGGCGAGTCTGGAATGTACACTCAGTCAATTCGTGTGGTTGTGAGCCGGGTAGTTGAAAGCTGGTCCGGTGAAAGCAGGTTTTTTGTCCTCTGGGTGGTGGGCCAGTGGATAGACTACTCGGCTCCCAAACGCTAGACGAAAGGTGCCGCAGAATTGCCTGGGTTCGCACCTTGCCCAGGTCGAAAATGTAAACAATAACTGTGCAATATCCTAGAGCCAGTACGTCATTAATGACTGGGTTCATATACCTAATGCTTGACAATAATGAAGAAAACTACATACATGCGAGTGCCTAGAGATATGGCGAGTTTGGAATGTACACTATCGAAGGTGGTTGTGAGTCGGGTAGTTGAAAGCTGGGTCCGTGAAAGAGGATCTTTGTCCTCTGGCTGGTGGGCCAGTGGATAGACTACTCAGCTCCCAAACGCTAGGCGAAAGGTGCCGCAGAATTGCCTGGTTTCGAACCTCGCTCAGGTCGAAAACTGAAAAATGTAAAAATTACATTCCAATGGTGACTGTGCAATATCCTCGTGCCAGTGCGTCGTCAATGACATGGTTCCGAGAACTAATGCTTGACAATATTTTTTTTTAACTACTACCACCACGACTACTGCTGCTGCTGCTGCTGCTGCTGCTGCTGCTGCTGCTGCTGCTGCTGCTGCTGCTGCTGCTGTTACTACTACTACTACTACTACTACTACTACTACTACTACTACTACTACTACTACCACCACCACCACCACCACTACTACTACTACTACTACTACTACTACTACTACTACGCCCACCACTGCAGCCGACATCGATCAAATATAATAAATTCCCTACATATGTGTCAAAACGCTATTGAATGTTTTGGAACAAAATATACTGAAAGCTAGTGCACCAGCGTCCAGTCAGATTGGTTTCAAAATATTCAACAGCTCACGTATTTCTTTACTTTAAAACTGATGTAGCCTACTGAGATTACAGCTTCAAATGAATAAAATGGCATAATTCTTTTGGTTTGGGCGTCATTTATTCTTCGGGGACAGGGGCTGTATAGCTATTGCGATTATGAGCAATTGGAATCGCGTACGAGCTTACGTTTACATTCACGATCAGCACCCGTGTAAAACATTCGTATCTCGCGAGATCTCCTTCGATACGAGATCGAGAAAAGTATTTCTTATGTATTGAGTAACCATTGACGTAGTGATTTACACCAGAATATGGCGGTAGAGAGAATTGAAACTTAAAAGGACACGAGCGCTACTCTCGTCATACCTTTACATACTTTATTGCTTTTTATGCCATTATGGCTAATCAGCACAGTACAGTCTACATAACTTTATGAAAAGAACATATGTAAAACAAAAGAAACAAACAAACACTATAGCAAAATACAGACTTAATCTTAAACAATTCGTAAACCCTATAAGATCACATACTATGTCTTAATGCTGTGAAAATAAAGATGTAAACATTTTCAACCAACTGGCCTGGAAGCCGTAGCTGCAACCAGCATACTAGACAATATTAATTCACGTAAAACGAGATGATATAAAGTCTATAGTAGTCTGTATGACAAGTAGTTAACAGAAAAATAGTCCCTCTGAATTCGTCGAAAAATTCAAATCTGTCGCATACAAATTGAGGTCAGGAATTTGTTGACGTTGGGTAGATGTTGATTCTAATGTCTGTATCAAGCTAGTGATTCAGGGGTTAAGATGATACCAAAATCAACACGATCTACAGTGTTCCTTTTACAGTCCGCTACGAATTGGAGTCTGTGTAACAGCGTAGTCGTTATGATGACGCAATAAGGTTACACCTCCATTTTTAGATTGCCGAGGTAAATATCTGACGAGTTAAGCAAGAGAGAGAGAGAGAGAGAGAGAGAGAGAGAGAGAGAGAGAAAGAGAGAGAGAGAGAGAGAGAGAGATATTTAACATCTATCACATAAATCTCGAATCCATCAGTTAGTCGGTTGCATGGTTCAGGTGATATCCTTATCTATATATTTCACTTAAAAACCATCCAGTGTTTGAAAATGTGTTCTTACGCGTATGGAGAGTGCCCCAATAATAGGTGCAGTTTAAACTGTTAGCAGTCACAGTATCCATGTTATATATCACCAAATCCAATGAAATGGAACAAGGGGGTGATTTTTGCATAGATTGTTTTAGTTTCAACGGAAAGTGGTCAATTTGAGGATAGCGTCCAAGATGGTCAACAAACCTCTAAAATGGCCATAAGTCGTTAATTAATCGTACTAGAGTGATGATTTTGGTGTCTACCCCTAGCTTTCGGTGGCCGAGCAACAAGTTAAGACCATTGATTGTGATGTCATTCTATGCATCAAGAGGTTGATTATGACGTTATGAGGCTATCAAGTTATTGTGAAATTCAACATGTCATGGCCGCCAAAATCCGTCGTGGCTTAAATTTCAGTCAATGCTGGAAACTACAATATCGCTGACAAAGGTAGCTTGTCCGAATTAGCTGCTGCTGGCCATTTCAACTATTTGGAATCCGAGCAATATCATCTCAAAGAAATGATTGATCAAACACCCGGGTGTTCAGAAAAAGGTTACTATGTCATTCATTGTGGCAATAAGTTCTGGGGCAGATCGAAGCTTTAACCTTACATCTAAAGACTGATGAAGTTATTGAAACGTATTGGGGGCTTGACTGGCAGTAGCCGGATGACCCAGGAACACGAATCTTTTGAATAATGTCTGACCTAATGACATGTGAGTATAACAGTACTATGCAAGAATTGACCTCGTATGCACAACAAGTGAGCGACACAAAGAATCTACGGAAATGTAGCACGGATCGACCTGACGGGTACGGACCGTCCCAGCTAAGCTGGCTGTGGGACGACCATTACGGATTCGCTCCAAGCACGCCCTATCCCCACCCCCACCCCCTGAGTAGGATACTACGCGTGTATAAAGCTCTATGAGAGAGGTTTTCGTTAAAAACGGCTTAGTCCGTAAGAACGCGTAAAGAACAGCAACATGAGACAAAATCGAGAGACAACGATCAACAACACACACAGAGAGACACAAGCTAATGCACAAACCGACGTCACAAGAATTCACAAGAATTCAACAGAAACCATAAAGGCCAGGCGTGAGTCTAGACCCTAGCATTGGGAACTAGCATATAAACGCCTTAAATATTACAACACACACACACACACACACACACATACACACACAAGAACGCGTAGAGCGCGTCAGAGCTTTCATGACAACCCGTGTCCGGATTGAGAGAGCGTGTATGCTTATAGTGTACTGAGTTACTCCTTGTGATTTTCTCAAATCGCTCCGTTCACGTCGTTCTTGGTACCGGTCAGGACCAGAATGAAACGAGGATCATAGAACCTTTTACTTTGTTAAAATCGGACCCGAAATGGCCGAGTTATCATTAAAACTCCCGTTTAAATTATCTTCAAAATATTGCCTTGACGTTGTAATCGCATGTATGCAGTAACTGAATGGGGAATGTGCCGTTCGCGGGATAGCCCGTCACCACTTCTAGCTGCACGCTGATTGGCTACTGCTCGCCCGCTGATTGGCCGTAGGCTAGGCGTGAGTCTAGACCCTAGCATTGGGAACTAGCATATAAACGCCTTAAATATTACAACACACACACACACACATACACACACAAGAACGCGTAGCGCGCGTCAGAGCTTTCATGACAACCCGTGTCCGGATTGAGAGAGCGTGTATGCTTATAGTGTACTGAGTTACTCCTTGTGATTTTCTCAAATCGCTCTGTTCACGTCGTTCTTGGTACCGGTCAGGACCAGAATGAAACGAGGATCATAGAACCTTTTACTTTGTTAAAATCGGACCCGAAATGGCCGAGTTATCATTAAAACTCCCGTTTAAATTATCTTCAAAATATTGCCTTGACGTTGTAATCGCATGTATGCAGTAACTGAATGGGGAATGTGCCGTTCGCGGGATAGCCCGTCACCACTTCTAGCTGCACGCTGATTGGCTACTGCTCGCCCGCTGATTGGCCGTAGCGCCTGCGTCTGACGTCACGTCAAGGGACGAAAAAATGATAATCAAGAGGATCATCAGCGTGGAAGCCGACCAGTCAACAAGACTACTGGACCAGCGCAGTGCTAGACTCGGGAGAACTGCTAACTGACTGCGGTACCTACATCACAGCAGTGCCATTCGGAATTGAGATCTCCTGCGCTGTGGTGGGCAGTCTTAAACTTATCCGTGATACAGAATTTTGGAAGCTCCCGGATGGCTGGGGGCAATAAACTAATATAAGAACTCTCTTTCCGGAACTTTCTCAAAGGAGTTTCCTGCGGATGGGCCTTGCGGGCCTGATGCAATTCTACAGGATGTAGAGCTGATGGTGATTCTGGGTGAATACCTCACCGGATCTTCCGACCACGCTGAAAAGTGGTATCAAACTTCTGCGCTGCATGTCGCATGTGTTAATTAACTTTTAGACCACAGTCTGGTGGGAATCTGCTTAGTGCGCCGCAAGAGCTATGCGATGTATCCCGCACCGTGTACCCAGTTATTGTACATGCATATATAATTACCAGTATAGCCCTCTCTGATAATGGGCAACTTCCAACTTTAAAATTGCTGTTGCCAGGCGGGAATTTTACAACAACTGTTTAAATCATGTATTAGCTAAATTGACTATCTAATGGACATCCCAATTATCTGTTCTTCTTCACCGTTATGAGAGCGTGCCGCATCAACAGTCTGCCTGCGGAAATCTTCCCTGCAGTCAAGATCGTGCCATCTCACGCTATTTCATATTAGCATATCAATTTCAGTGACTTACGAACTCTTTCCGTACCGGTGACCAATAGGTACTCAAATAACTATACTATTGCAACATGTATTACTTCCATATATATGCACTGATGACTAATAGGTGCCGTACTAGTCTTAAGACCACATTTTTACACTTTCTGTTTCATACTGTAAATATTAGCTTTATTTTCCGTGGGTGCTCTCAACTAACAGCACCGTTATGACCTGTAATATATCGTTAGCAATGTATTAGTTAGTTGTGTATATGGCAAGTAGCCATCCTAGTTATTATGTTTTGTTTCTATATAGAAACTCTAGGACGCAGTACGCTAGGTAATAATATACAGCAACATTATATCCACATCACTTATTCCCACACCATCAATTTTATAATGAGGTTGCTAATCCTGCTCTAATTGCTTGAGCCTGACATGTTACCGACTAAACCTGGATATTTTAGCTCAATAGGTTAGGTTTAAAGTGGTTAGGAACAATCTCTCTGCAAGAGACGCATAGTGTACACCTCTTTTCCGGATGTAGTGGATATGTAACATCACACACTCGCTAGGTTGTGTAAAATTGGCCAATTACCTTAGGGCCTCTTATTAATATTGAGCGATTGTCTCTTTCCATGATCCACCAGCTGCAGGGCGTAATAATTGTTTGGATTCCCCATCGACGCATTAGCAGGATCCGACTCTCGGAAACTATCGGAGGTTTCCGAGCGGTGATACCTAAAGTGCCGATTTACACACACCTCCCTCTGTATCTTCGGATACTATTTAGTTTAGATCCCCCCCCCCACCCCAGCCAATGTAGGAAGCACTGCGAAAAGAAATTAATTATGTTGTGACACCGGCCTGCAGTGCATCTCTGGGCAGTCTGGAACTTAACCCTAATGACAGGTAAAATGTTAATTCCGTAAACATGTGGTGACGGATGAAATGCGGATCTCCATCCGATTCGTTGTAGTGTCTGGGTGAGGTCTTAGAACCCGCCACACCCTCACGGGAAGACCACTGGAGATGGATATCCGTCTCTCACTCCCAACCATAAATGATATTGCGCTTTCTAAAATTGCTTTTGTGAACTGTAAATTGTCCTAGTGATGTTATATGTGGTTGCGGGACAATGGTGACCGGATCGTCATATGATTAGGGATCTATCGCTCCGTAACATGTACACACTCTATCTTTCTGAGGTAGATGCTAGGTGGGGCGACCTTCGGGAAGCTTGGAATCTTCGCCAGTTAGACGTATGTGTCTTAAAAGATCGGTAGGAATCCCTGCCACCTGCGGCCAAAGCTCGGAATCGTATCTAATACCCAAATGGTAGGTTAGAATGTAGCAGAAGGCCCTCATAAATCTTCAGATATTATTTAGTTCAGAAACCGCACACACACGCATGCACGCACGCACGCACACACACAGCGCTTTCTAAAATTGCTTTTGTGAACTGTAAATTGTCCTAGTGATGTTATATGTGGTTGCGGGACAATGGTGAGCGGATCGTCATATGATTAGGGAGCTATCGCTCCGTAACATGTACGCACTCTCTCTTTCTGAGGTAGATGCTAGGCGGGGCGACATTCTGGAAGCTGGGCATCTTCGCCAGTTAGATGTGTGTCTGAAAGATAGGTAAGAATCCCTGCCACTTGCGGCCAAAGCTTGGAATCGTATCTAATACCCAAATGGTAGGTTAGAATGTAGCAGAAGGCCCTCATAAATAAAGCGGCAACTACCAATACAGTGTCTTTGGACCTACATAAGACGGTGACCTGTGAATTCTTCGGAAATCATTCGACCCGTCTTCACGTAAACCAGTGTGCATCACATTAAGTATGGCTTCACTAGGATTGACCAGCACTTAGCTTTTTGTTTGCACAAGAGTGGCCCTTTTTGCCAGCTCTTTTCCTCCGCTTCGGCGTTGAAGGCATTTTCCTGTGACCGAGACCTGCGCAAGGCACTTTCTTCTCGCAACAATATTTTGTGTGTGTTAGGGGTGTAATTAGTTTATATTAAACTACCAAGTAGCCATGTTGCGGTGCTCCCTTGCGGGGGTACCTCTGCGATTTTACGGATCTGTGTGGTATCTTCGGCGAGACCACGTAAAAAGAACATCGGATAGCTCTATGTACTGTATTATTTGATCATTACTGTCAAACGAGTGATATTGTTTGTATAGTGAATTATTTGTGACTGTTTAATTATACCATCATGTCCAGACTTCTAAGTTAGTAATGGACCATCATACCGATGACACAAACAGTTGGGACGAAACAGTGAGGTTCAATCTCGGCGCAAATGTTCACACGGCCCCACTGGAATGTGAACGTTCCACTGGCTCTAGAGGCCTGTCTTTGTACCTTCCGGAGAGACGCGATACGTGATCCGCAACCCCGAGAACCGCAGCTAACCAGCCCTCCCACGCATCCTTCACATGCGGTGCGGTGGAGTGGAGCGACATGGCGGACCAGCACATACCCCTGCAAGCTACAGGAACATAGATCAAGAGATGCCACTGAGCATAAAAATTATGTTCAAAACTGGTTGCTTACACACTTTTCCTATCGGATCCTGCCTTGAGAAATGTTGACAATGGTGCTGTGGCCTATGTGGACGTGACTACCCATGATGTGGATCCAGTTTGGTATAAGATCATTGACACAAATTATTGGGCAGTCCGCGTTCACACGTGTCTTTAAGAGGAAAGACAATGTTAAAACTCATGGAGATAGGTATGCCATCAAGGTTGCTCCCGCTCGTACCATTGACCCAGCTCTTCTGTTATCGTTGTATCAAGATAAGGATACATTTGTTTAGACGACGTTATGAGCTATGAACTCCAGAATGGTTTTGGATCAGGAATATTAAATCTTCCACAGGCTGACAAGCCACGCCTTACACGAGGTAGTACAGATCATGTCACGGATATTTCAGGTGAAGTAATCACACGTACCACCCGAGAAACAATCACTATCTCCTGGATGTTCTTGATGGAGACACTGCTCTAGCGTTTACCGAGAAAACTGCGCCACAATACCCAATGGACCTTTCTGGTTTTAGCTAGGTTTTAGCCCATCTCTAGCTAAGCTCCAACCACACCTCGCTTGCGTTGGGATCGATCGATCTCTGAACAACCTGACTATCAATTTCCAAAAAAATACACAGGTAAGCTGTTGAATATTTTGAAACTAATTTCACTGGGTGTTGTTGCTGCCTAAGACAGCA
The DNA here is from genome assembly GCA_034401795.1 of Chaetoderma sp. LZ-2023a. Lineage (NCBI taxonomy): Eukaryota > Metazoa > Mollusca > Caudofoveata > Chaetodermatida > Chaetodermatidae > Chaetoderma > Chaetoderma sp. LZ-2023a. The sequence continues at coordinate 96,383,583 of CM067360.1, read as the reverse complement.
ACAGCGCCCAGTTAAATTATTTTCAAAATATTCAACAGCATGTTTATTAAATAGCAAAGAATTACAAATACATACAATTCATACAACGTGTCGGAGCATTTGAGATTTGATGACGGTCTATATGGAACCCTTTCTGACGTAATGATTATGACGTCATCATACACGCGCTGGGCTGATTATGATGTAATACGAGGTCTGATGATGGATGTATACTCTGGAAAGGTGAATTGATATGCTGATTTAAAAATCAATGAGACTGACAACCTTTGTCTTTGATGGCTTTCGGGAAGGTCCATCTATCAGGGACAGCACACGTACACTAGTGTGACCAGAAGTGTGGACATATTATCCATCCAATTACAACCTTCACTGCGGACATCGAGTTTCCTGGAAGGACGGACTTTTTGTCTCGTGACAGAATCAAGGATGGAATGATAAATATTATCAGTGTAGAACTTACGAAAAGGGGCGGATACGTCAACAATGTACCATGGAATGCAGATGTTAGCATTCCAAAAGTGGCAGTCGAATGGTCGCCCGTGTTCTCAACAACTTTGATTAGTAAAGATACAAGCCTTCTTATTTTCCTATGCGAAGGAACAGAAAGCAAGGACCAATATTTCTGTCCAGTCAATCAGTTAAAACGAAACAAAGTATATACGATCAATGATCTAAATATTTTCTTTGGTAAGGATTTGTGTGCTCAGGTACTCTTCATTTATGCATTTGCGAGAGATGCGCCCACCTCCAGGTTTTTTGGCATTGGAAACTCAGATTTTCAGAAACTAATGAAAGGTGAGTCACTGCTGCAGTCCTGCGCTGGTGAATCCATTTTTCCAGATCAGACAAATGATATGCTTACAATCACTTGCTGTCAAGGGCTGGCTTCCCTGTTTGGTGGAAATTCCAATAACTCACTTTCATCATTCCCCTATGGCATTATCAGTAAGAAACTGGTATCGGCTAAATCATTTGTAACACATGAACGCATTTCTCCCGCTGCATCTGCAATCCGGTTCCACTGCCTAAGAATTTACTAAGAGATTATGGTGTGGATTGGTTGAGAAAATACACGGGATTAGACACAGGAGGAAAATCAATTGGTGCCAATGGACCTTTCCGGTTTTAGCTATGCCCCGACCATCTCTAGCTAAGCTCCACCCACACCTCCGCGTGTTGGGATTGATCGATCCCAGAATGCCCTAACTATCAATTTCCTGAAAACTATACAAGGAAGCTGTTGAATATTTTGTAACTAATTTGACTGGGTGCTGTTGCTGCCTATGGCAGCAACATCGTCCAGCCAAATTAGTTTCAAAATATTCAACAGCTATGCCCCGCCCATCACTAGCTAAGCTCCACCCACACCTCGCCGTGTTTGGATTGATCGATCCCCGAATGTCCTAGTTATCAATTTCCTGAAAACTATACAGGGAAGCTGTTGAATATTTTGTAACTAATTAGACTGGGTGCTGTTGCTGCCATAGGCAGCAACAGCGCCCAGTCAAATTAGTTTCAAAATATTCAACAGAATATTTATTAAATAGTAAAAGCAAACAATTTGTACAACAGCCCACAGACCGTCATCAAATATGCGTTCGTGACGTACTTATCGACGTCATTCATGATGTCATTCACTATGATGTCATTGTACACACCACGCAGTTCATTATGACGTCATATGATGGGTGGGTACTCTGGAAAGGTGAATTAGTTAACGCAGCTAAACTAGCCTCATCAAATAGAGTCCAACGCAGATCTCACCCAGCTAGACTCTAGAATGGTGAGCTTACAGCAGCAGTAGCAGAGACGATAGCAGTCAATCATGACCGGAAACTTAATGGATGTCTGCGTGGTCAACGACATAAAGCAGCTGTTAAGCGCAGAAAAACTAAATTTATGGTCCACCAGGCACAAAGAAAGATGGTGGGGCCCTGGGCCCCCAAAAGTGAGACAAAATGGGGCCCCCAAAAGTGAGACAAATGTCCTCTTTTGTCTTAATGTGTGGGACTCCTGCGTAACTTCAAGTTACACGTATAGATGCCACACCTATAGTAGAACTCGTGAATCAGTCAAAACGTTTCCAAAAGAAAACAATTTCGAACACGATGCAAAAAAAAATGTTTTGGTGAATATTTTGAACATAACTGAATTGCAAGACATTGCTGCATCAAGGAGCAATGACGTCCAATCCAATTATGTTCAAAATATTCAACAGTATCGTTTTTATTCAAATTTATGTTTGAAATATGTTATCGGAGCTCTACTGTATAAGACAGATGTGGTCAAATCCCACAGCCTCTGATCTCAGGGGACTCAGCAGCATTACGGTCGAAATTTGACTCGCTTTCTCGCGATCCTAACACAATTTCTGATAGTACCAGGTAAGAATATCAGAAACTTTGCACAGAGCCCCTTGAGTCCTAAGTTCGATCCATCACGCGTTTGACTTTCAGGGCTCGTATTCATAAATATTCCTAATATAAGTATACTTACTGTCATACATTATTAGGTTACACACCTAAGTCAGGATTCATAAAAGTGTCTAAGTATCATACTTCCCAAAGCATGTCGAACAAGAGGCCCATGGGGCCTGTATCACTCACCTGGATCATAAGCATCTCAACTAAAATGGTCATTAACAATACGTAGAACTCTAATGAGTTGAGCAGACTTATAACAAGAAAACAGAGGTCATGTTTCTTTATGTATCAACTTCTCTTGAACAAACTTTAATGGCCCTTAGTCACCAACATCTCGAAAATTTCGGCCCAATCCATTCAGTGGCTCTGGAGACGAAGTTTCTTTCATGAAAACCAGGCCACCCAAGATGGCCGCCCAACCACATGACAAATCAAGTTCCCTTGAACAAACTTGGTTCAGCTCGTGCCCTAAATGATATTTTATGTGTTTTGGATCAATCGCTCAAACAGTTTCGGCGAAGACTTTTAAAGACATTTCTAAAACTAAAAATTGGCCAAAATCCATGATGGCCGCTGGACAAATTGGCCGATTGGCTTCATTTGAGCAAACTTGAATCTCTAAACCCTAAGCCAAATATAACTGAAATCGGTCCAGTAGTTCTAGAAAACATTTTAAATTTCCCATTGCTTTAGTATGGGAGCTTTTGGCAGGAAAATGATCCAAGATGGCCGCCATACCGAAAATTGCAAATTTCAGATCAGAATATCCAAAAAGATATATATAAAACCAATTCCAGCCTCAAAATCCATCAAATAAAAAAAAACCATGGCCACCAAACACACTATATTTTGATTGGCCCACGGTGTCCATGTTTTTTGTTGGATCAACTTCCCTTGAACAAACTTTAATGGCCCTTAGTCCCTAATTATATCGGCCAAATTTCCGCTAAAACTAGGTCAACCCTTGAACAAACTTTGTTCAGCTCTTGCCCTAGATCATATTTTATGGGGTTTGCTTCAATCCACCAAGCGGTTTCCGAGAAGATTTTTAGACGTTTCTAAAAATCGGCCAAAATCCAAGATGGCCACCGGCCAAATTGGCTGATTGGCTTCGTTTAAACAAACTTGAATCCTGCTCCCGAAGGATGCTTCCTGCCAAATATAATTGAAATCGGCCCAGCAGTTCTCGAGAATAAGACATTTTAAATTTCCCATTGCTTTAGTATGGGAGCTTTAGGCGGGAAAATGATCCAAGATAGCCACCAAACCATTTATCCAACAGTTTCTAAAATTGCAAATATGAGATCAGAATACCCAAAAACATATATGAAACCAATTTCAGCCTTAAAATCCATCAAATAAAAAAATCCAATATGGCCGCCAAATATGCCATATTTTGATCGAAATCAAATTGTTTTTTTACGGATTAACTTCCCTTGAACATAGTTTGCTGGCCCTTAGTCCCTAATCATATCTGCCAAATTTCGGCCCGATCCCCTCAGCGGTTCTGGAGAAGTCGTTTTCGCTAAAACTTGGTCAGCCAAAATGGCCGCCGAACCATTTGACCAATCAAGTTCCCTTGAACAAACGTGGTTCAGCTCTTTCCCTACATCATTGTTCATGGGGTTTGCTTCATTCCACCAAGCGGTTTCGGAGAAGATTTTTAAAGACATTTCCTAAAATCAGCCAAAATCAAGATGACTTCGTTTGAACAAACTTGGATACCAAAGGCCTAAGGATGCTTCCAGCCAAATATAATTGAAATTGGCACAGTGGTTCTTGAGAAGAAGTCACTTAAAGGAAAAGTTGACGGATGGACGACGGACGGTCACGATGGCATAAGCTCACTTGGCCTTTCAGGCCAGGTGAGCTAATAAATCTAGGTACCATGCCTAAATATTTGAGCGAGTCATTGCTAGGGTATTCTGTCCAAATTAGTTTCAAACTATTCAACAGCTTACTTACCGGTATATATTTTTCTGGAAATTGATAGTCAGGGAGTTCAGAGAGCAATCAATTCCAACACGACAAGGTGTGGGTGGAGCTTAGTTAGAGATGGGTGAGCATAGCTAAAAATGGAAAGCTCCATTCAATACGTTCTTCTTCGTAATCTGACAGTGTCATAGTAATTGCAATATTGTGGAGTGTTGCACATATTATGTAGTTGCGTAGCTGAGCATGATGTCATATAACGTCAGATCATCGATGCATACTCTGGAAAGGTGAGTTATGTAAGCACTCTTATGTCACATGGGAGAGCAGTTTCTCAATGTTTGCGGTTCTAGTACATTTCAGACAGCATAAATCAGCTCTAGTGTCATCTGCCGATCTACTCCGTATATCTGGTAGAATTGCAGGTCACTGAAAAGCTCCAGTGAATGAACTCATGAAATACTCAGACACGACAAGTCATATGTCATCTTGCAAACTCTTCTCGCACTGCCAACATTAAGGCAGCTATTTTTGACAAAATCACAAGATTCTATGACAAAATAACCAGCCTACTTAAAGGTAAGACAGCCTCAGTCTTAAATTTAGTGGTATATCTAGGCATCATACTTCGGCTAAGTAGCATATTGAATATGCTTGTTCATGATGCTTAGCCTAAGTAGAAGATAATTACCTTACTTTGACTTAAGTCGCTTTATGAATACGGACTCAGGACAATAAAGTACTGATAGCTTATCAAAAACACAATTGCATTAACATCCCAGCAGCAACGTCTTCTCCACTATACATATAACTTATTTCTGGCCAATTCACGGGAATAAGGGGTCATTCTTATCACCAACTCTAAGTTTCTTACAGCACCATATTACTCTATGATATTCTAACTAGTCTTACTGGATTCATTAGCTTCCAAAACCACCATGTAGACATCACATACTTAGAATTGACATCATCTTGAATTTGTCTATTACCTAATAACATGGTGGCAGCCTAGGCAGTTTACGTACTTTAGTGCTAGCAACCCCCACCCCCAACACCCACCACCCTGCCACCCCACACCTAGAGTTAGATGTCAAAATCACTGTTCTAGCGTGTCTAGTATGAATAGTTAGTAACTTAGTCGTTTTACGGTTTTGGAGACCATCTTGGATGCATGTTGAATTTCTCAAATATGTAATATTTCCCAAATAGGTGTCAATCTCCTGGCAACTTATGCATCTTAATGGGTTAGTCTAAAAGAACTAGGGTCAGAAACCAAAATCCCCAATTTAGCATGAATAGTTAAGGACTTAAGGAAATTTAGGGGACCATCTTTTATGTCATGTTGAATTTCTCAAATATCTAATAATCACATGGCATTAGACATGGTCTTAGTGTTGCCCGGTACCAAAAAACAGGTGGCAGACTCAGAAACCATCAGTTTAGTAGTTATAGTTCATGACCTATGGTCATTTAACAGTTTTGGTGGTAATCTTGGATGCCATCATAACAATTATGACTTTCTGATAGTCATACTGTGATAAACCTTTAGTATAATACTTAATATACCAAACTACTACTACTACCATAAACCATTTACCGGTAAACTTTTTGTATGAATTTCTTCTGAGCAGACTAACACTATACGGTAACACTATTAGCTCCCGCGATAACATATGGTACTGGGCCCATGTTCCCGAAGCTTTCGTTATGTTAGCGATATCGTAACACAATACTAAAGCAATGGGTGTAACGATATCGCTAGCTAACGATAGCATCGGGAACATGGGCCCTGGGCCGCTACTGGACCAATACTGGGCCAGTAACCTGTGTTATCTGTGTCTGCTCGTTTGACGAGTATTTAGAAAACCGTTTGACTGAACATTCTTGTTATCTTATAGGCAACACCAACATTCAGTCAAATAAATAAACACATAAATATAACACAAAATATTTATTTATTTTACCTGTGCTGAAGAAAAATCAAGCGGAAAGATAGCATTCAAAACAAACAGTATTTACACGTGTTTAGGAACTCTTGATTGTACAATAGTTGGATGTCATTACTTAGCTTCAGCGAGCCATAGCTCACACGTGTAAAACACAGCTCTATATTTGTTCACATCATTACTGATATACGAAAAAACATGATACAATAAGAACAGTACATCAACTCCTCTACTGGACCTTTCCAGGTTATCCATCCATCATATGATGTCATAATCAACTAAGCAACATGTATGATGACATCATAATCATGATGTCATGAATGACTCGATTTAGTCCGTCTTAAACGCTTAATTGCCTGACACGTTGTACAAATTGTATGCCTTTGTTATTTAATAAACATTCTGTTGAATATTTTGAAATTGATTTGACTGAGCGCTGTTGCTGCCATACCTTAACTCCTGAGTGTATAGTTTTCTGGAAATTGATAGTCAGGGAATTTAGGGATCAATAAATCCCAACATGGGCGAAGCGCGGGTGGAGCTTAGCTAGAGATAGGCAGGAGGTCGCTAAAACTGTAAAGTTCTCTTACTAATAAACTGCTCAGTGGCAAGTAGGGAAATAAAGGTTAAATGTACGATTGATATATATATTACCATACTTAAGCTATTTGATGCCATGAAGATGTATAAAATAAAAATTATAATACTATAGCTGATAGCCATTTAACAGTCAGTGGCAAGAATGAATTACACACACATATAACAGCTAAATAACGGTCAAATCTACGATCGATATTACCATACTAAAGCTAGTTGATGCCATGAAGATGTATAAAAAAATTATAATAAGCTGCCCAAATCTGACCTTTATGACAGCGGTCTTGTGAAATGTCCATTGGCAGGTCAAGAGATGGCAGTTTTTGAAATTTTACCACTCGAATAACTGGCTCGATAATTGACAGTCATTCCTGTGGTAAATTGTCAAAACTCGCTTGTCCTACAGACGGACATTGACTAAGCAGAAAATCTAATATCCTTGACAAATCTTGACCCATAACAGGGTAACCATCATGGTATAAAGCACTACACATTGTGAAACATAGGAGACATTGATATCTGATGGTAACACTTTCATTGTCAAGATTTGTTAAAAAATACACGTTTCTGCTTGGTGAATATCTATTTGGAGGACAAGAGAAGATTAATTTTTTAATTGACCTCTGGAATACCTGGCTCAGTTATCATATTAATCAGTTTTATAAATAGTCTTCTCTTGGCCGGCAAATGGACATAAAATGCAAGCTTGAGCAGTAAATAGTCAAAAGCATGGATATACGGGTGGGGTAAATATTATGACAAGTCATCATCTATACAATAAATGCATCATTGTAACACAGTTAAAGCGAAATCATATAAATAGTAATAATAATAATAATAATAATAATAATAATAATAATAATAATAATAATAATAATTACTAAAATGGCAAGACGGAAAATACCAGCCAAAAAATTGATATATTAGTAGTGTGAAAATATTTTAATAATCAAGCATGACTACATCAGAAAGTAACACGACAAATTGCAGATAAACCTATCTATTGAAAAGTCGCTTGAGCCATAAGATGATCACTCAATAAGACAGATGGTTAAAATATGATCAGTCTTAACCCTTTGAACTCTGAATTTTCACAAGCTTTATTTCAAAATAACCATACAGGTGAAGTGCTGAATATTTTGAAACTAATTCGACTGTGGGCTGTTGCGGCGGCCATAGGCAGCAACAGCTCCCTGTTAAATTAGCTTCAAAATATTCAGCAGAATTGTTCATGCATTCCACATGATTTTTCGTATTTAGGCTCTTTCTGGTTCAAAGGGTTAATGTACCGCGATCTCTGGCTTTCAAAAGCGTTTCCTACGCAAGTCAGTACATGACTTTATACAGTGACTAGACATTTGGTTCCCTCCAAGGTGACCAGTAAACAGGTTTGTCAGTATTCAACGGCCAAGGCAGACTACAATGACTTCAACAGTGATCTTGATAAATGAATGGACCCACTGGCCTCAAATCTTATTATTTTCTTCAAATGTTTTGACAAGAAGTGATGCAAATCTGTTGTAATAGTCATGTCTGTGTATCTGTTGTCCATGCGTGCGTGCATGAGCGTGTGTGTGCATGCGCGCATGTGTGCGTCTCCAGTGGGATACCTCAAATTTTATTGGAGGAATTTTCAGCACACGTGAGTGGAAAGTTACCCTTGGTGTCACATGGAAGCTTCTTTGAGGAGGGGAAGAGGCAGGCAGGGCAAAGTTAAAGAGGTTGAATGTCATACAAAATGGTGTGGTGTGATTCCAGAAGTTCTACTGGATGGACCATCGTCAAACTTGCATTGGAGGTTGATCATAAGGTCCTGAGGAAGGTGTTAACGTTGAGGGTAAAAGGTCAAAGAACAGGATCATCGAACACAAACAGTTTGGGTGGGCTAGACTCAGAATTCTCCAGAATGCTTGTTCTTAAGCAGTTTACAATTTTCTATTCTTCTACTCACTCAGGGGAAGCAACTTCTCACATTTGAGTTATTTCAATTCCAGGCAGAATTACCTCCCTTTGAACTCGGACTAGTCCTAACAGGCAGATTTTGCGGCTCTCATAAGCATCATCACCCAACTACTCTTCCCTCCTGAAGATGGCGGATGGACAGAGAGCAGTTCTATATGAGGAGACTAGGTGACTAAGAGATAGTGCAATTACAAAGAGATAACTGTCAGTTTAAATAGCAAGAATACGTTTGAAAGCTTAGAAGGACTGATTCAGCTACCGAGGCAGTCATACTCATACGAGCACTAGGTCTTCTAAAATATTCTTATTTTATGATGTAAATAGACGTTTCACAAGATAACTGGAGAAATCATTTTTGCCTGGCTTGAAAAGTAAGCAACATGTTAACCATGGACTTCAAATATGAAGTTTATTCTAAATCTATCAGACCAGGCTACTGTAAGAACTGTCTGACATGTCTGATGTGCACACAGAGTAGCCTGGCAAGTGCTGGCAATTGTAATGGACCTCTGCATTTTTAGCCATGCCCCGCCCATCTCTTGCTAAGCTCCACCCACACCTCACTCGTGTTGGAATCGATCGATCTCTGAGCTCTCTGACTATCAATTTCCATTAATTTCCAGAAAACAGGCAAGCGGTTGACTATTTTGAAACTAAATTGACTGGGTGATGCCTATGGCAGCAACAGCACCCAATCAAATTAGTTTCAAAATATTCAACAGCATGTTTCTTAAATAGCAAAAACATACAATTCGTACACTGTGTCGGACTATTAAGTGTTAAAGACAGGTTTAATAGAATCATTTATGACATAATGATTATGATGTCATCCCACACATAAATTTCTATATTTTTGCACGGTCTACAATAACCAGGAAAGTTGGACAATGACAAATTTAAGGGTTTTTAAGGACATTTTCAATTCTGGCTAAATTCAAGGACTTTATGTGAACGCAAGAAGAAGAAAAGGGCTTTGAAAATGAAACATGTTTTTTCAAGGATTTTGAAGACTGTGGGAACCCTGTGTTTCTGTCATAACTGTCTGCCAGTTGAATTTCTGCAGGCCACATTTTTCATGGGGCTAAATATGCCAACTATTTTGAAAACATTTTGACTGAAAGTAACAACATTCAGTCAAACTGTTTTCAAAATATTCAGCATGCTCAGAGTTCAAATTATTCTCTGATGGGTTGCAGTAGTCAGACAGTTAATCCTAACCACTTTGATGTCAATATTCTATATTTTACTGTATCAATAGCAAACAAACTGGTGTACATTTTTCAATAATTTTGGTATACAGCAAGATTTTCCACCAAATTTGTTAACACGAGTTCAACTTTTAATTTAATTTGAAAATTACAATTTTTACATCAAAGTGCTACAGGTTAACCCTTACCACTCTGGTGTCAAAATTTAAAATTTTCAAATCAAAGTAAAAGATGAACTGGTGTTCATTTTTCAACAAATTTGCTGGAAGATGATGCTAATAAATGCCTTAAAGACTACAACAAACGAAGATGGTGCTGTCATAGACAGCAACATCTTCCACCAAAATTGTTGAAAAATGTACGCTAGTTTTTTGCTATTAACACCTTAAAAGATAGAATATTGACATGCGTGTGCTACGGCAAAGACAGCAACATTATGTCCAAATTGAACAACATGTACAGTTATTATACGAAAGGAAACTAAATTTTGAAATCAGAAATTTCTGTAGACTAGAGCTTAACAAACTGCAAGCACATCACAGCAATACCAAAATCGTTATATATTTTACTGAACTTGAATTATCACAATCTCTTTTAAACTTTTAACCCTCAAATTTAGGCAGGAAAATTTAAATATTCTCATAGAAAATGTTCATTTGCAGACCGAGAGAATATTATTTTTGAAAATTTACCACTGGAATGACTGGCTCGGTTATCGAGCCAGTCATTCCAGTTGTAAATTTTCAAAAATAGTATTCTCTCGGTCTGCAAATGTACATTTCTCAAGGCCACTACAGAAGCTGTTTTTGGCTGATACGAGTGTTAAAGGGTTAAACCGCTCTTGCGCTAACAAGGGCTGAAAATGTACACTTATATCATTTAACACCTGAACCCTTTCAGGACGAAACCGCCCAAGACCAGCCTATGCAGGGGTCTTGAGAAATGTCCATTGGCAGGCCAAGAGAAGGTTAATTTTGTAACCGAGCCAGTCACTAGTGGTAAATTTTAATTTTTCAAAGAAATTTAGTCATTAAATGGTTAATGGTCAGAATTTGTTAAAAAAAAGATTTCAATCAGTGTCAGTGAAAGTCCATATGAAGATCAAGAGAAAACTATTCCTGTACATTTACTACTGGAAATACATGTAACAGCTGTCTGTTGTCCTGCAGATGGACGTCTTTCAAGACCACTGCTGACATGGATGAGGCAATTTTGGTCAGTTTAAACATCATAGGGTTGCTAACGCAAGAAGATTAGTTGATAAAAAATCACTGGAATGACTGGCTCCGTTATCGAGCCAGTCATTCCAGTGGTAAATTTTCTAAAATTGTTTTCTCTTGGCCTGTAAATGGACATTCAACAAGACCATAACAGAGGCCGGTATGACCATTAAAGAGATAAAGATTATTAGATGGACTGCTATTCAGTAACTTTGCACAGAAAATGTTCTATCCAAGCTGTGATGTCATTTACAGTACAAACATTACAACACAAATTGCCATTACATTATACATAAATATGAAAAAATACTAAACAATATAAACTAGAATGATCAGTTGATGACATGCCATCATAAATCCCCATGCTTTCTTTCTCATTCACAAGTCAGCTGAGCTAATAAGACCATCCTTAAATAATAGTTTGGTTGTCCTCCCCCGACTGATCCTAAATAAAACTTGCCGACTCAAAATCTTTTTGGTAGTTTCCTGTGAAGAATTTTATTTTATTTTCTGATATACATGTAAGTTCATTGGGAGATTTAATCGACTCCATTCGTCAAAATGTGCTCATATACCATTTAGAAACTGTTTCCAACGCATTATTGCTTCTTGTTTCAAGTTCAAAGAAAAAACTTGAAGTTTTGTTCTTTAAATTCAATTTTGTAATGCTAAATTTCAGCAGGTAAAAAAAATTAATTTTCCTACATACCTACCCTGCTCCAACCATCACAGTCGGGAGAAGACAACCAAAAAATCTTTTACGGATGGTCTAAGTCAAATTAAAAAAAAAAAGAATTAGTATTTACAGTTACAATGAAATAACAGTTGTATGCGATAACCTTAGATTTCTATAATTTCTCGTATGTGTAAATAAAATTTATATATCTACAGAATAAATGTAAATTAAAAACTTTAAACAAGAAGGCAAGCAATTATCACTATAAATATAAGGACTAGTATTTGAATAACCTTCGCAGGTTGTGGGTTCGATTCCCTATCTATGCCAAAATAACGTAATGCTACGACTATATGTATAACTAATATATTCGAAAAACTATGATACTCGATAAAGCTCATAAACTAAAACTAAAGACTAATAATGTGAACTTGCAGACAAATTTTAAATTATATTATGTGTAAACATATATAATACATACTATTATTGCACTACATATGATGAATAACCACTTGGACATAAGGTAACGGAAATCTACCCAAATTAGCTGAATACAATAATATGACCCACTATTAACCCTTTAAGTGTAAAAGGAATAATCTACTCTTATAGCATGGCAAGTCAGGCTGCAATCATACCCAGATTGCATTTCTGTACAGAAGATAAATAATTCTCTAATATTTTATTGAAGTCATTGTTGACAAACAATGACTAATCAAAAGCTTTAACCAAAAAACATGAAAAATTATTCTACTTGAAAAAAGTAGGCCTACAAGAACTCTGAAGTATACAATGTCTCACCTATAACGGCATGGATAGTGTGGATTGCCAAAACAAACTAGGCATGGTTGTAATATACATGTACATGTACGTATTCAGTGACGCATAAATACGTGTAATTCTGTTCTAATACATATATTCAGTGACGTACAAAGTCCAAAACCATGCAATGACTACTGGGACACCATGGCTAACCGATAGGCAAATGGTCCAAACATAAGCAATGTTCAAAGCTTGAAAAAAGCAGAACCATTTTCAAAATTAAGCACATTATAATGCAGACCAGATTTAAGCATCATACAGACCAATTCAAAAAGGTAGGGGTTTTTAAAATCAAAATTGGATAAGTCTTTGTTGATTAAATTGTCATTTGAAAAAACTTAACCACCTCATAATAAGCATAAATTGGATGCAAATCAGCCCTAAAATAATCAAAGTCCAAACGCTGTAAATGCATGGAAAATCTTTGACAACCAATTTTATTTTGATGCCGGTAGTTCTAATGATGGCATAGAATGAATCTGAGAAGTTTTATTGAGATTCAATGAATCATTTTTGAGAAATAGCAATTTTAAACAAGAAATGTGGTTGCAATGCAACCATGAAGCTCGACTTTACAATAATCTATGAGTCGTTGATTAAGCAGTAGCTATTTAAAATCTGCTGGAAAATGTCTGAAAAATCCAAGATCCCTGTCAAAATAATTGACCGATCAAAATTCTCATTAAAGCTCTTGAAGTTGATCACGATAGGAGCATTCCACCAAAGTTTCATCGATTAAAGGTGCACATTCACACCAGAATGTTTGAAAATAAAATTATTGAAATAGTATTCAGTACGTTAAATTCAAAATGGAATTTTTTTCTATATGAAGCAAGTCACCAGACAATAATTTCAATGGTCCATAACCATGGACCGATTGGATATTTTTAAAATAATTTGACTGAAAGTTGTTGGTGGTTTAGCCACCAACAACTTTCAGTCAAATTGTTTTTAAAATAAACAGCATATCCAGAGTTAAACCTCATAGAAAATGTAGTCTGCAGAAATTCAAAACGCAGACAGTTAGAGTTCAAAATACTACCAGTATTATACCGTAAGTAATGAATTAGCGATAAACCAGTAAGCCTAACTGTGAGGAATGAGAATGCACGTCAAGCGTTTCGAAATTTACATAAATGGAATGATATTAAGTTTTACTCATTTCATTTACTGAACAGCAACTGGACCCTTAAAAGAGGTGCTATAAATTTTCGCACCAGGGACGATATCCTGATATTTTACTTGATTTTCCCACGAAAAATTTGACTCAAAATATGAATGAATCCAATGATGAACAGTGAAGGAGAAAGATAATGGAGTCGTCCGAAAACCAAATTTTTTTAGAGATGCACACGCTTTTATAGCGAGTGGTCTTAAGGTTTTGTACCTTGAACACCAAGACCTGAAATATGGAAACTTGGACGGGTCAAATGTTGGCACAAAATATTCTGGTGGAGCTAATAGAACATAATTATCCGCATAATTATCATTTTTAAAGGGTTGGAGAGTTTCTTTATATAACTTTAAAATATAAGTGAGAAAATGTGGCCCGGTACTGTCCAGTACATGCCACATGTGTGAGAATAATGGCAAATGCTTCAGCACTAATTTCATAAACGGATGCCGCTTGTCACAACCTATCAGAGAATTCATGGCTAAATGTTCAAAGTTAGAGTCAAGCATCGGGTGCTCATAGGGCTCCTGTGCCAGGAAACATGAATATTTCTTTATTAGAGGATCTAGCGAGCGTAATGATTCCATATCTAAATCAGCATACACACCGCCATATTCATACAGAACTATATAACGTAGTGCATCCGCTTTCCGTATACCTTCTATATACCCATCAAACATGGGCAATAAATGTGAATATTTATCCTGAATCAACGCCCGCGCACTCTCATCTGTCCACAACCATATCTCCCAGTCAGGGTGATGCTTCTTCCAGGACTCAATCCACGGAATAAACTTAGGAGGAATCATGTCATTTTTCCAAGTCTGGTGAATGATTTTCGGGATTCGTATTGATTTGATGTTTGGAAATGTCTCCTGCAAACTTTGAATTCTTGGCGGCAGTTCATACTCATCTGTATTAATATCGATGTCACTAAAGTCTTTCGTCGTGTATACACTCTCCCATGTGACGAGTTTATGCATACAAAGCATTATGATACAAATACCGAGCAAGGCACATATTGTCATTCGCCTGTGCTGGATCCACTTTCTTATCTGCATCATATGAAACTGACAGTCACCAGAGAGAAGCATACCCAGACCATTGACTGCTGAAAAATAGAAAGTACATCCTTGATAAATCATACAATTCATTATAATGCCACACGTTTTTCAAAGAAAAATGGGCTTTTTATCTTGCCACCCGTGTGTTTGTCTGTGTGGAAGTTAATTATAACACAACTCCTCTGAGACCATTGGACAAAGTTCAACCAAACTTAGCTGAGTTATCCATGTGAGTGAAGAGTGCCAGTAAATATTTACATTTGGGTCCGCCGCCAGGTGAGGATGGGGAGGGATCAAAAGTTTAAATTAATTCTAACAGAACACCTCCGAAAACATTTGACAAAATTCAACCAAATTTGGTATGTGAGTTACCTATAGTGAAAGAGGACATTTACATTTGGCGCCACCGCAAGAGGGGTGGGGTGGGGGTAAAAAGGTCAAGAAATTGATTGCAACTGAGTGAATTCCTCCAAACCATTGGATGGAATTTAACTAAATTTGGTATGTGAGTTACCAATATGATTGGTACATATGATTGTGGAGTGGAAGAGGATATATACATTTGCCTCCACCCTCAGAGGAGTGAGGGTTAAACAGTCAAGAAATTGATTTTAACGCAACTCAACTGAATCCATTAGACAGAATTCAACCAAATTGGGCACGTGAGTTACCATATGATTGTGGCATGAAAGAGGACATTCACCTTTAACTTAGCACCCAAGGATGGGGGTCGGTAAAAATGTCAAAGCAGGGAAGCAATGTACCACCATATCATATGAAATTACAATATTACAAGCTACTGTATGAACACAGACATGAGAAAAAAATTGCAGAAAGCTGATATTTTTCATACTTCCTAAGTCAAAAGGGGTCATAACTCCATAAAAAATTGATGCATACACCTGAAACTCCAACTTATCTGTAACTACTCATAAAAAACCAACGTAGCAGTTCTCAGGATAACATCTTGAAGGACTGCGAAAAAAGTGCAGAAAACTAATATTTTTTGTATTTCATAAGTCGAAGGCGGGCATAACTCCATGAAAAATTGACGAAAATGTCTGAAACTCGAACATGCTCTGTAACCCCTTATACTAAAGCGATGTACCGATTTTTCCTTAAATGTTTTGAAGGAGTGCGAAAAAATTGAGGAAAGATGATATTTTTCATATTTCCTAAGTCGAAAGGGGGAATAGCTCCATCAAAAATGTATGCATACACCTGAAACTCGAACTTGGTCTGTAACTTCTCATAACAAAGCAATGTAGCAGTTCTCCGGATAACATCTTGAAAGACTGCGAAAAAAGCGCGGGAAAACTAATATTTTTCGTATTTCATAAGTCGAAAGGGGGCATAACTCAATGAAAAATTGACGAAAATGCCTGAAACTCGAACTTGCTCTGTAACTCCTTATACTAAAGCGATGCACCGATTTTCACTTATATATCTTTAAGGAGTGCGGGAAAAAAGAGTCTGGTCTCTTCATTTCCGTATTCATGGTAGTCAAAAGCAATAATTTTCGGCACTATTATTGCAGTAAATATATGTCCATGTGTTATATACATAGCCCTACTGTTCTTAGTATAGTTATCCTTCCATGCTCAATTAAATGTTGTTCCAATGAAGACAAGTTAAATCTGAAAATCGTAGTTGCTGACAACGTTGAATACGCAAAATAGCAACCATTTGTAAAACACAAATAAACTTAACTCAGCCTCGTTTTGATTATATTATTGGAATACCACCTTCGCTTTCCATAGCTGATGACGCGATTGACGGCATTACAAGGGAATAAATAAAACATCGACCATCCAAATATCCTAGCGGGATAAATTCACTCGCTAACTATGACGATAAATTCAAGCGATCTAACTAAACCGGTGAAGCCATAACTGCAATCCCTCTATTCTTCGCTTCGTGTGTATACATGTACGCTTGGGCGAGTATTGATCAGTCTATACCAGTAATACCATTGATATGCTGAATGCGCTAAAGGCAGCCGCAATATGAATGAAACAAGCCCGGCTGATCATGACAATAATTTCCAATCAAATTGTCTCCAAAATATTTAGCTAAAATCGGACAAGTTATTAATAACTAATAACCTCTTAGATCATCTTTTCTAGAAGACAGCAGATCTTATAGCGTGGACTGTGTTGTATTCACTATATTCACGTGTTCTGGGTCATTGGCTCAGGCGACTATTGCGCCATCGATCTATAGGGCTATGATTTAACCACTTTCAAGACGAATGCAGAGGCTTTATGGAAATATAATTTAAAGGAAATAATAGATAAAGAGCTGATTAGTTCGAAAACTTTATGACTCAAAAGTTGTTACTGACAGGTCATTTTGTTATCTTTATACATGCATACACGCGCGCAGCTGATCACGTCTTCAGACCTGGTTTGTCCATTAATTGATCATGTGCCTAATCGCGTGGTCTTTCTCGCGGAGCATTCATTATAAGCTTTCAATAGTAATAATAAAAACAGCTGATCGTGAATGCTTCACTAAGTATCTTTCATTGGTTTTAACCAGGTCATAATCGGGTGCAGTGTTTAATGTTTTTAACCAATCAGATTGGACCCTTGGGATTTCCCTTGGAGATTCCTGCGCGCACAGTGACGGAGTTAAGGCCACTTATGCGCATCTTCCTCTTCACAATGACAAAGTAAAACGCAAAAAGTCGACAAAAAATATTTTATTTGGTGCTGAAACAAATATAATACAAAGTGTAGGCTTTGTTTGTTTATACATCTAAAAAGGATGCCTATTCATAGATTGGCCATATTAACCCTATCATATCCAAAATTATTCCAAATACCGCGATATTAGTAGTTATCGCGGTATTTTTCACAGATACCGTTATCGTCATCCCAGTGACAATACCGCCCAGCTCTAACAGACGGAGTGCAAACCTATAGTCCCCCCCCCCCCCCCCGGTTTTACCGGTAGGGGACAAATAAACCTCTTAGCCTCTCAAATATGAGCAGGCGTAATGTGATTGGTTGTTAACAAATTCTTCCGCCGGGATATTCACTACTATCAATTTTATGAATGAAATTTGTAGTATTTTTTATCACGTGACTTTTCTGCTCGATAGGTGTTAGAATCACATCGTTTTGTTTTACGGACCGGCCCGGTCTTTTTCGTCTTCGTATATCTTCAAGACTACGGAGTGTTAATTTAAGTAGATTTAAGTTAGATTCACGAATCATTGCGTTTATGTTGTCAAATTATTATAATCTCTTTATTATATGACTTATGAACCTCGAAAAATCTGTGAGAATTCTTGGTGCGATTTCCGGGAAATGACTACCCTTTAGTTACATGCTGACTGACATTCACCCGCGTGAACGGCAGTTTATTGAGGAGTATTCCTAAATACTGAGTACTCGAATACAAACATGACTTACTAGACTAGATCATACTGTAGGTGCAATCTAAAACTAGAGGCGTGGCTTCTACGAGAATACAGCTCTAATGTATTGACTGGCCATCTTATTATGTCATCACAACGACTAGACTGTTACACAGATTCCACTTCGGCGACCAGACATATTGGGACCTAGTCCATCTCAGTATCGGACTGTAAAAGGAACACTATGGGTCATGTTGATTTTGGTATCATCTTAACCTCTGTATCATCAGCTTAATAGACATTAAAATGCACTTGATCCACCCAGTGGTTCGTGTGATATCAATATCCACGCAACGTCAGCAAATTCTTGACCTTATTTTGTGAGCGGCAGGCGTAAGACAGATTTTAATTTTGCGCCGAATTCAGAGGGACTATTTTTCTGTTAACTACTTGTCATACAGACTACTATAGGCTTTGTATCATCTCGTTTTATGTAAATTAATATTGTCTGGTATGAGGAGAGTAGAGCTTGTGTCCTTTTAAGTTTCAATTCTCTCTACCACCATATTCTGGTGGAAATCACTATGCCAATGGCTACTCAATACATACGAGATACTTTTCTCGATCTCGAATCGAAAGAGATCTCGCGAGATACGAATGACTGTAGGTGGTTCCTCTAACCGTATGAGTGCTACTCTACTAGGAGCCTAAACTCGCTCTCATATCCGGGTTCCTACTTACACGCGTTAGATTTTACTATGCTTTCGAACTAATAACAGTGTTGAAAATCAACATTTTAGTAGTTAGTGTTATTTTCACGACATCACATGAACCAGACTTTATTTATTTTATTTATTTTAACTAGTTTTGAGATAGATAGCGTCGAAGTGAGCAGTCATACATAGTTAACGTTCTAATTTCGTGGCAATTTACGTCAATTGTCAAATCGCAAAATACATGTACTGTAGATAATGAAAATGGCATATTTTCATATTACATATTATTTTCGATCATTCTAACTAACCCCTTAAACTGGTATTTCGTTAATACCGGTTTAATTAGTGATCCCATCACCGGTTTTCTTTTAGGCCAAACCGCCCAGCCCTATGTACCAGCACAAAGTGTGGCATTAACTGGAGATGGTTCTACTCTGAGAAATGCCAGTGAAGAAGAATATAAATGGCTTGGTACAGTTACAGATAAACTACGAGCTGATAAGCTTAAGAAAGATGAGTACATTTCTTGGGCAGCATATCATGCAAACCTACAATCACCGAGTTCAACATCAGCTTCACTTAGCTCGTTGCTACCTCTCTTCGAAGATGCTGCACACTCACCCGCAATGATTAGGCATTCAATGGTAGTCATTAAAGAAACCATTCAGCATTTTCATCCTGGCCAAATACCAGTCATTACGCTGGATTAACCGCTCTATGCCATTGCAAAACAAGTGCAATGGAATTGGCCGGATCAGTTTGGTGAAGACTACTTTGTTATTATGTTAGGCGGGTTGCACATTGAGATGGCAGCATGTAAGACATTAGGGGACTGGCTTGATGGGTCTGGCTGGACAGACGCTTTGCTCCATGCGGGTGTTGCAACAAGTCGTACTGCAGATTCGTTCCTTAAAGGGGGGTGGGGGTGCTAGCTTGACCCCCCCCAAGGGTACTCAGTGCCAAACCATTAGTAAATATCAGAGGAAATAAATACACCTAGTCATTCCTCAATTATGTAGCCATAAAATATCATTTTTCTTGCAAGAAATGGTTTAGTCAGAAATCAGGGTCGATCATGTGGCCTTTGACTTGTGACATGTACGAGGGAACAAACTTTGTCAACGGGCACACCAATGTCGCATTTGTACGTAATAGTGGTGTATGTATGATTACATAGTGGTGTACATGTACTTCACGATTATTTAATTGTTTATAGTATGCGCACAGACTTTGAAATATTGATTATTATTCTAAAGCAGATATATAATTCTGTTTGCCAAGCATTAACATAATGTAATGTGAGTCTAAATCTTTGACCATCACCGGTTTTTGCACCAATGACAACGATAGGCCTACTGTTATATTTCGGCATTCGCTGTCTTTTTAGCGTTTCCATTTCGTGCAGCCTAATCAATATATGTAGGTATTATGGCTTTACATGTTTCACATAAACACTGCTACAGATGATCTGATTCAGAATTTGGATAAAGTTATTGAATGAAAACCCCAAATTTGCCCGGACAGACGGACACAAATTCAGAGACAAAGGGATGGATGGACGGGGGGATGGGCTGACTGACCCACAAAATAATGTACATTTCCCTAGTACCATACCCAATGTTCCCATGAAGGTTCCTCACAATACTCCAAGCAAAGATAAAGTTATTGTACGAAAACCCAAAATTTGCACGGATGGACGGACAAAAATTCAGAGACAAAGGGATGGATGGATGGAGGGACAGGGCTGACTGACGCTCAAACTAAGGTACATTTCCCTACTACCCTACTACCATAGCCAACCTTCCCATGAAGTTTCGTCACAATACTCCAAGCAAAGCTAAAGTTATTGAACAAAAACCCAAAATTTGGGTCGATTCAAATTCAGAGACAAAGGGATGGACGGATGGAGGGACGGGCTGACTGACCCTCAAACTAAGGTGCATTTGCCTACTACCATAGCCAACCTTCTCATGAAGTGTTGTTACAATATTCAAAGCAAAAGTAGTTATCGAAAGAAAACCTGTGTGGGTGACAGACGCACGCATGGACAGATGAAGGGATGTACATGTATGCACGGACGGACGGAAGCGAAAACATAATACCACACCCCTCCCTGCTTTTCGCTAAAGCGCGGGGGGGGGGGGGGGGATAATTACGGTTAAGCGTGCACGAGGTTGTGGGAGCGCACGCTTAAACGTGCGTGAGGGTGCGGGAGCGCGTATTTACGCATGCGCGAGATTGCAGGCGCATGCAGTTAAATGTGCGGGAGCGTGTGGTTAAGCATGCATGAGGTTGCACGAGCACGTCGCCATGCATACGCACGAGCGTGCGGTCAAGCGTGCGAGAGGTTGCGGGAGCGTGTGCTTAAGCGTGCACGAGGTTGCGGGAGCGTGCGGTTAAGCATGCCCGAGGTTGCGGGAGTGCGCGGTTAAGCGTGCGTGAGGCTGCCGGAGCACGCGCTTAAGTGTGCATGAGGTTGCGTGAGCATGCGCTTAATGTTGTGGGAGCACACGGGTTAGGCAAATGTTATGTTTGTGCAAGCTCGTGCAACCTCGCGATGTTTCAAATATGAGCGTATCGTGTGCTTGCACAAGCTAATGCTGTGTGCTTATGGATAGCTTGCATGAACGAACACTGCGGGCTAACATTGTTCACTTATCACACGCTTAAATTTCTGTATGGGAATGGCTGGAAAATTTACAGTTACGAAAGCTGACAGGTTGTTTTCTGCTATTGCTATTGACCATGCCAATGAGCAAAACTGTGCATGTCAAAGGTGATGGAGGAGCTGTCTGACTCACTGAGAATCCTGATGCGCTTCATAGGTGGATGTTATCGGGACCAGAGGTCACTAGCGTCATTAGTGAATTTGAGAAATCCTATACACTTGAAGAGTTTATTGTCACAGCCCATCATGAGGCAAAAAGTGTGATCCAGACAACATTCTTTGATCAGGTTAAGAATTTGGAAGACTCCATAGAAGGAATGGGTAATCCATTTTTAGAAGAAAGTGATGACATAAATTCCCTCAGTACAAAGGACCTTGCTGATCCATCTGTCTTGAAGACAGTTGAGAAAATAAAAACTATTGGTCAGAAACAGTATGATTGATCTCTTTGTCAAAGAACGCCTGGTTGAAAGAAACAAGCCTCTTTATGAAACTATAGCAAAGAACAAATTGCTACTGTTTGCTCCAGGAAATATGACTGCCAAACCAAAGACCAAAAGTCAGTTGAGTTCAGCAAAATCTGACTGTGCTTTGTTTTCAAGACTGTACATTGGATGTAAAACACGGGGTGGTGACCTTTATGAATTTTTCAGACATGAAGATCAGGCCTGCCCACCCTCAATATCTTCTTGGTAAACTTCATTCTACTTCAAAGTCAGGCCTACTGGTGCTTCGATAAAATTGCTGAACCAGTTACTGAACGGCCAGATGTAAATGCCATGCTGCTTGATGGAGCTGCAGTCGTACAAATGCTGAGGCCAATTGGAGTGCGTACATTCGAACAATATGAAGTTAACATCTTCAAGTCTCATATAGTGTCCAGACTACAGAAAATGAACGCCTTGATACTGTTTGGGACATGTACAATGTATGTAGAATGCAGTCTTAAATCTACTACTAGAAAGCGACGGGGGAAAGGCAAATGCCAACGTGTTGTTCCATCTGCTGCTGTGCCAAGGAATTGGCAGGACTTCTTAAGAGTAGATGAAAAAAGCAAGAATTATTTTCATATTTGTCACAGTGTTGTCCTGACTGGAATACTGATCACAGCAAAGAGACCATAGCAACTAATGGCGAGCATGTTGTCATGTCACCTCCACGTCCAGATTTGAATTCACTTGCACCATGTTAACATGAAGAAGTGGACTCACGATTGTTTGTCCATGTTGCTGATGCTGCTAGATGAGGGCATGGCCATTCTTTGTACATCCAACAGATATATGTTTGCAAACACTACAAAGGTTCATAATAATTTTATATGACAGATCAAGCACGTGTACGGAAGTCAATATGGCACGGCAATACCTGTTCACAAAAAAGGGCAGAGCCATGGAAAAGCTTCCACCATCGCATGCAGCATTCACCCAACACATACTCCAGGCTGCCTATCAAGGTGGCTATGTTTGGGGTAACTTGTTAAACTGTGATCCAAATTAACCAGTGCCCGAAGAATGGGGGATGGATGAAATCAGATGACGGTTCATTATCCACATTGTGGAAGACATTTCCTCAAGTACCACAAAGTGTCCTTGAACTTGTCAGAGCTGTGTTACTAAGCGATGTAAATGCTTCAGAACTTCGCTTGAATGCACAGCACTTTGTGAATGTAATGATGTGAACGCCCCTGAGATAAGTGAATCAGTGGTCAAAACAAGTGATGATCTAGTTTTGCATATACAATACATGTATGTACTCCTATTACCAGTTTACTGTTCATGGTCTTTCCCGGTTCTCATTTTCTCTGACATACTGATGCATGATTGTAAATATGTGAGTGTTACTTATAATTATGGTCATATTAGATTGCAAATATACTAATCAAGAGGTTACAGCTATGGAGCATATGCAACTGCTATTTAAAACTGTAGTATGTGAAAGACTCTGATATATTTTGTATACACGGTTCGGCATATCGTGTTCTTTACATGACGCCGTTTAGCATACCATTTATTATTCTTGATGTTGCCATTACGTACAGTTAGGCTACCATTTTCATTCACATTGTTACACAATTGTAAATGTTTGAGTGTTTCTTATAGTAGTCAATATTAGTCTGTAAATATAGTAATCAGGATGACGCTTAATGGTTGTAATATAATGATGATATTCTGTTTGATTACGCTTAATGTCCATTGGCTATTTTGACACAAGCTCGCTATATTGTAACCTAATTACTTGTTTACCCACCCTAAAAGGGATTGCAAACATACAACGGCATTCTAGAAGCAATTTGGCGGCAGTTTAATGAACCAATTCATAATAAAACAATGACTATTTAAATCCAAACGATTGATATTTATAGCAGAAGTGACATGTCCACTGCGCATGCGCACAAATAAAATGTGACAATGGTTCTATAGCCTAAAATGATCAGCATAAGAAGCTCAACATGTTTGCCAAATTTGTTGCTTGTATCCACAATAGCACAATGGACCTTTCCATTTTTAGCTATGCCCCGCCCATCACTAACTAAGCTCCACCCACACCTCGCCGTGTTGGGATTGATCGATCCCCAAACACTTTATCTACCAATTTCCTGAAAACTATACAGGGAAGCTGTTGAATATTTTGTAACTAATTTGACTGGGTGCTGTTGCTGCCTATGGCAGCAACAGCGCCCAGTCAAATTAGTTTCAAAATATTCAACATAATATTTATTAAATAGTAAAAGCAAACAATGTGTACAACAATGCATAGACCATCTTCAAATATGCGTTCGTGACGTACTTATCGACATCATTCATGACGTCATTCATTATGTTGTCATTGTACACATCACACTGTTCATTATGACGTCATATGATGGGTGGGTACTCTGGAAAGGTGAATTCTTATGCTATGCTGCCTCACTATACGTGTATATGTTCGGAAAACAAAATCCTTTCTGAATAGTAACCCTTTAATCCTCGAATTATTCAAGAAAATTTTCTCAGAAAATGTCCCTTTGCAGACCAAGAACAGTTTTTTAAATGGAATGACTGGCTCGGTTATGGAGTCAGCCATTCCAGTGGTAAATTTTCAACAATAGTCTTCTCTTGGTCTGCAAATGGACATTTCTCAAGAACACTGTAGAGGGTTAAATGGTTAATAAGAAACTAAGGGGGAGATAACACACATGAATACGCCCCGATTTCACTGAAATAAAACACCAACAAAGAGATCCGTTTGTAGCTATGGCACACACCTTTCTAGCTGCGCTCCGCTCAGTTTTTCATATACTGGAATCAATTTAAACTTTTGAAAAGAAAATTTCCATTTTTTAATTATAAGGTAATCTTTTGAATATTTTAAAGCTATGGCAGCAACAGCTCAAAGCCAAATTGGCTTCAAAGTATCCAACAAAATCTTTCTTACCTCTTGTGTGAACAGTGCATTAAAGCACTCAAAATACTATTCATTTCAATTAACCATTCAATTGGCAATTGATACTTTTCAAGGAAATTTTGATTATTACAGACAAAGAGTATTTTTGTAGATTTAAAGCGAAAATTTAGAAAAAAATTGGTTTCTGTTATCCTTCAAATGGACATTCATCAAAAGTGTAATGGCTAAGAAAATTCAAATTTCTACTTAGCAGTCCAAGTGCAGAGCAAGAAGAGTATTTTTGAAGATTTACAACTGGAATGACTGGCTCGGTTACCTGGCTTGGTTACAGAGCCAGTCCTTCTAGTCGTAAATCTTCAAAAATATTCTTCCCTTATCCTGCAAATGGACATTTCTCAAGATCATGGCAGGTCGTTTTTTACCAACTTGATCATTAAATGGTTAAACTGACACAAGGGGTTAATTTGTAAAATTCATCAATGATATACAATTCAGAGTCCGGGACAGCCGTTTTAGTTTTGGTGACTACGTCAGTCTTATTGCGACGTCTGCTACATGCATGACGTGTAACAAGTGACATAATAGAACTTGACTCAGACAGATCAGATCGCTAGACTTAACCCTTTCACTGACAAATCCCGGAAAAACCTATATTCTTTATATAAAACTTATCCACTTGAATAATTTGAAATTATATTGTAATTTAACTGGAAGTCGTACGTGTAGATGTATATTCAACAGTTCATTTGTATCAATCGATCACTGAACTATTTGATTCTCAATTTCCAGAAAATTATACAGGTAAGCTGTTGAATATTTTGAAACTGATTTGACTGGGTGCTGTTGCAGCCATAGCACAATATGATCAGCTTCAAAATATTTAACAGGACGTTTATTAAATAGTAAAGACATACAATTCATACAGCTTGGCAGACTATTAAGCATTTGTGATGGACTAAATCATGTCATTCATGATGTTATTGATTAGGACGTAAGCCTACATGTGAAGCAGTTGATTATGACATCAACAAACCGGATTCCTCAATTTTTTATCTTCACGGATGATAAAACTCTGGTGAAATAGATGATTTTATGAAAGAGAATAAAATGCCTATTTTTTGGTTATCCCATATAGGGCTCGATTTTAACAGTAATCCATTAACCCGAAGAGAGTAGAATTTCATATGGGTTAGTAAAACTACACCTGCACTAACCCGTCTGGGTTAGGAATTGGGTTAGGAATGCTCTCAAAAGAGGAAGTACAAAAAGACACTGCTATAATGTCATTATGTTCAGTACCCACCAAAAATCTACAAAAGAACAGATTTTCTGCTACATGTACAATCAATGCTTTATTGAATATTTTATCTGGGTTAGTAGAAAAAATCCTTAAAATCTACCCCTGCCATATATGTACCTGATGCGTATATAGATGTACCTCAGTCACAATATCTGTTTCGTCAGCTCTGCCAAGTTCGGGCACACAGGTCACCTGCCACAAGATCCCCTCTGGATTTAGAGTGCCTCCAAGTTTCCTAGTATAAGCATCGCTGGCTGAATTCTTCTTCAATAATCTTCCATAAGAACCCTGACCTCAGATCTAGACTGATCACCCTCTAGTCTATAAAAGAACAAAATATATTACTTGTACATGTACGTATATTTTACTGTACCACTTGTCATATGAACCATTAAAACATACTGGTTAACCCTTAAAGGTGCATATTCACACAAAAATGCTTGAAAATAAAACTGTTGAAATTATATACGTTTAGAGGCTCAAATTGTGTACCTCAATGTAATGAAAAGAAATAAATCTTAACATATACCGTTAAATTCCCTGTATATTGCGCACTTTTTTGCTCAAATTACATGTTATAAAAAGCTACTGCGCACTATACACAAGGATGAAGGATAAATATTTGTCACATTTTTTTCCTCAGAATTTTTCGTCAGAATCACAAAATTCAGGGCTGAAATATGATTTTATGGATCGGGAATCAGTCGGGAATAACGATCGCATTCTAACATGTCTATAATGGTACTATCTCAACTAGATCGTTAAAATGTCTTACTACTGTCTAAATATTGTGTTATACCTTTATTAAATACCATAAAATGTTGTAAAATGATCAAATAAACCATCATTTAACTTTTTTACAACCTCATTATTTCCTGTAATTTGTTCAATTTATTTCTATAAAGGGAGGTTACTCATGTCTTCCCAAGTTGGACATAGAGATGTTTAAAATCCATACATTGCTTCACAGATACGGACATAAATGTGTTAAAAAAAGAATGCTAGAGCGGATGTTTTTCAAGGTGATCTAGCATTTACATAGATATATAAAGCAATGTTTTATATGTACTAAACGGCACAATGGTTTGACCAATCGGCGGGCAGGATGATTATGATTGACAGGTTAAGGTTAAAGGTCGCAGTCGTCAACGTATGACGAAGTAACTGTACAAACGAAAGGCTGAGAATAGAAAATCATTTCAAATTGAAGATAATTCAATTTATTTAATAAAAAATGCGTGGAATAAACTAGATTATAGCACTATATTATAATATATTTTGATGATGATATACTATAATATATTATATAAACCCCACCCCACTCGAACAATACCCACAATTGATCACTGTCGAGTTTGTAAACGGCAGGTGGTCGGCTCTGTCACCTTTGTTTATTGTACTTCTGACTGCGTTAATCCACCCACCTCGCCCCACCACCTAACTACACTGCCTGTGAACCAAGTCCTGAAACCACTCATCTACTGCGTATATGATTGAACAAAATCTCATGGGCTCGCCTTTGAGATAGTTATCAAAGTAATTGCCGGCACTGTTAGAGTGAGCCAAAATGGATTTGAGGTTTTTTTTATTATTAAAATCGATTTTATTCTCAAGTATCAGCGCACAAAACTCATATTTTATGAATTGAAACAAAATAAATATCCGATTTTTTATGTTCTAACGACCATTTATGTTAATTAGGGACTCATGCCTCTAGAAATACATAATTTTAACAATTTTATTTTGAACCATTTTGGTGTGAATATGCACCTTTAAACCAGCACAGACCATAACGCCAAATTCTCTGTTTAAGGAATGTTTTGTTGAATATTTTAAAATATATTGACTTGGAGCTGTTGTTTGCTTACTGTCTATAGCAACATATTCCAGTTGAATTAGTTTCAAATATATATGTAGTTGTCTTGAAGCTGCAACACCGGAATTTCAAGGCTTAATCATTTAACACCAATATCAGCCTAAAATGGCTTCTGCAGTGGTCTTGAGAAATGCATATTTCCAGACTAAGAGAAGACCATTTTTGAAAATTTACAACTGGAATGACTGGCTCATTATCGAGCCTGTCATTCCAGTGGTAAATTTTCAAAAATAGTCTTCTCTTGGTCTGCAAATGGACATTTTCCATGAGATTTTCTCGAACAAATTCGAGGTTTAAAGGAGATCACAAATCATGAGAATTAGATTTCAATAAAAACTGTCAAAACTAAGTTTTTATCATATTTTATAGATTAAAAAGAAGTTGACAGATTTTCACAAACTCTATCACTGTTAAAATTTGGGGTAAAGTTGTGGATTTTGACATGCCATAAAATTCACGGTATGATGTGATCGTGTGAATTGTCAAGCGCATGGATTCCGATTACGCCATGCATGTTTTCAGATTAGATGAAATTGTCGTCTAATACAACTAATACATCTTACCCAATCCAAATTCTAGTTTAACAAATCATAGTGTTTCTCTTTCAGTTCACTGACATGGTGGTGTTTGATTGAGCTGTTGTCAGCTCTCAATCATCAAAAACAAAATAATATTCACGCGATGATGTCATTCTATGATTCTCAAGAGAAATGTTAGAAAATGACTTTCCGTCGCAAAAATTAACTACAGTATTAAGGGATTCATTCGAAAATACACAAAAAAATCCATTTTATTTAAATTATACAATTTGGTATGCTTTGACCCTTCAAAGTTTGCCTTGGTAATTTTGATTTCTATGGCAAAATTTCTTTTATAACCCATTTACAGGGCTTACAAGACTTATAATTCCATTATCTCAACTCCAAGACAGCTATGTAAGTAAGATTCTGAATGTTTTGAAACTAATTTGACTGGTGACATGGGAAGAAACAGCTCTACCAGTCAAATCATTTTCAAAATATTCAGTTGACTATTCCTTACAAGCTCATAAAGAATTTGTTGTTTCTGGTGTGCAAGTATTAAGGGGTTATAACATGTGTCCAAGAGAAAACTATTTTTGAAAATTTCCCATAAATGGCTCGATAACTGAGCCAGTCATTCCAGTGGGAGATTTTAAAAGGTAATCTTCCTTTTTTAGACCACAAAGTAGAAATCGATATTTTTAACCCTTTAATGGTCACGCTGGCCAAAACCGGACTCTGTTATGGTCTTGTGGAATGTCGATTTACAGGCCAACAGAATACAATTTTTTTAGCATTCACCACTGGAATGACTGGCTCGATAATCGAACCAGTCATTCCTGTGACAAATTTTCACAGATTGTATTCTCTTAGCCTCTAAATGGACATTCAGTAAGCAGATAATTATATTTTCCTGACCAAATTTGACAATTAAATGGTTAAAAGACCACTCCAGAAATTGTTTTGGTCAGCTTGAGTGTTTAAAGGGTTAATTAAATACTATTTTACATACCGTACCAAGAACAGAAAAATTGTAGTCACTGATGCAGAGAATTCACTCGTGCTTAATTCAACACAATTAAGACATTTAAGAACAAGACTGACTCTGACAACATATACATGTATGTACAGTCACCAACAGTTTATTGAATTGCCTTTCTCTATAACCATGGCAACTGATTTGATGCGCATGGGCATGTTAATTTCTTTCCAATTTCCATATATGCGACTTTTTTTTAATGATTTTCACACTGAATTGAGTGAATTCTCAGAAATCTGATTTAAATAATTTTTTCCTGATTAAACGGAAAATAATGTAAATGGACACAAAGTTGTTGGTACATACATAAAATGCAACAACAACATTCAGCTAAATTGTATTCGAACTAATCAGCAGTATAAAAAATTATATACTATAGTATGGAAAAAAGAAGGGGAAAAATATCCTGTATGAACTCGTTTATGCATTAACCCTTTAGTCCATAAATGTGTTCAAGAAAATTTAAATTTCCAAACCAGAGACCATTTTGAGAAAATTTATTACTGGAATGACTGGCTCAGTTATCGAGCCAGTCACTCCAGTGATAAAATTTCAAAAATAGTATTCTCTTTGTCTGTAAATGGACATTTCTCAAGACCACTGCATAAGTTTTTAAGCTATTTTGAGCATCAAAAGGGTTCTGTATTCCAAATTATAGGACTGGTATTCCTGTGAGCTGCAGACAATAAGATTTCCATAGCATTACTATCTACAGTGGCTAGAGTACACCTTATAAATAAGTTAATGTGTTTAAAAAAATCCCAGAACTATGTGCTACAAGGTAGTTACTACAATTTTAAACATGGTATTAGAAATGTTCTGTTGAATATTTGGGATGTAATTTGATTGAAAATCAGGCAGCCTTAATTTCCAATCAAGTTAAATTTAAAAATATTCCAGTATGTTTTATTGTGGAAACACACACTAAGTTAAATCTGAGATGTACCGTATGTAATTCAGACATGAATAATGGCTTACATAGAGGCATAGTGTCCACTATTGTGCTGCTTATAATGGCTTTAGCCTAGCAGAAAGGTGTGAAAAATGCTATTCATTTGGTAATTAAACTATGAAAGTGTGTGAGAGTATTGTACAATAAAATCTCTGCTATTCCTTCTTATAATCAATACATGTTCAGTACAATCTGTCTAATGGGACCACCTTATGGAGATAAAACAGATGGTCGCAGACAGACGAGTTGTTATATGATCTGCTTTCTGGAGATAAATGAAATTGGTTTTTTACCTGTTTAAGTGGGCTGTATACACCACTGCATGGGGTGGGTGTGTGTGTGTGTATGTATCTGCCAAAAAACACTCTCGTTAATGGTCTTGAGGACTGTCAATTTGCAGCCTAAAAGACTATTTTTTTAATATTTATCACTGGAATGCCTGGCTCAACTGAGCCAGTCATCCCAGTAGTTTAATCTTAAAAAATAATCTTCTTTTAGCCTGCAAATGGCCATTCAAAAAAGCAATATTACATTTTTCACAGAATTTAAAGGGAAATTCCATTGAAAATTGGGAATAAGTCAACTAAAAATATACTATAATCCGAAATAGTTGCTGCAAAAAATATAAAATACACTGTTCCATTGCCGAGAAATAATAAAATGAATACGCCCAAAACGCTCGAAAACGTGACTCCTGGGCGCATCCATTTTTTCGCAACAAGAGCGAGAAACCGCGAGATTATGACGTCAACGACACACCAGCAAAATATCGCCAGCACTTTTAGATTTACCTGTTTACTTCGCGCTATGAAGGCCGAATATTAATTAACCCTTTAATGACCAAATTCTGTCAGGAAAATCAGAATATTTCCTTATTGAATGGCCATTTGCTGGTCAAGCGAAGACCTTTTTAGAAAACTTCCTACTGGAATGGCTGGCTCGGTTACTGAGAGTCGTTTTAGTTGTAAATTCTCAAAAATAGTCCTCTCTTGACCTGCGTCCTCAACTTGACGATTGCAGAGGCGAGTGCTGGCGTGAAATGGCTAAATCGCATCATGTCCGCATGTCAAGCATGAGCTTGCAGTAATAGAAACGATCATGGAAAGGGTACGGCAATTCACATTTTCAGATACCGGATCCACAGAAGCATCCGCATGAAAAGGGGCTAACTTAAAGATGGCTTCATAACATCGGCACTGGATGGATATCTTCCACGTTTAAATTTGGATAACACAAGTTTAGAACATAGTCTGTATAATTTCAAAATAATGTGTCATGCATTTTAAAACAAAAGGCGCGGTACTTAATTTTAATATAACAGAATCAAACTCGACAATTAACGTCGTAGTTGCTTGCATCAATTGTAAAACGGGATTTGCAAACCAAAATGAAACGATGTCGCTGATTGCCCGGTCGGTCAATTATAGGCAACCACTTAGCGGCTTACTTCGTAGACGATAGTAAGTGACAGCTAGTAAATAATGGCAAATGTACGCTAGACATAATTAGTAGTTTAGTGCTTTCACACTATTGAAATCCAGCGTTATTAATCATTCACAATGTTCACTCCAAATTTTAAAATAACTATGCTGAGTGTTGAATATTCTGAATTAAATTTTCCTGGAATTATGTTGCAGTAGCTTCCAAACTAATTAGTTTCACACAATAGGCCTATGCAGGGTAGATTTTAAGCTTTCTGCTTTTCTGTCCTTGAAAGGGTTAACTAATTGATCCCAAATTTTTAAATGTTGACCCATATTTACTGCCTGTTGAATATTTTGAAACTGGAATTTGACTGGAAGCAGAAGTTGCAATAGCAACAGCTTTCAGAGAAATTACATTCAACATTTATTCAACTAACATATTTTTCAAGAATTTGTTGTAGCTGGTTGATTGCAAACACGCTCCTGGCATAACCCTTCAATGTTTTTAAAAAATAGAAATTGCCCATAAGAAAACAATTTTTGACAATTTAGAACTACTATGGCTGGCGCGATCATCAGGACACTAATTGCACTTTAATTTTCTCCAAACACTGTGGCAAAGTGTCAGTTGTTTAGCCAGTACGCTAATTATCCACGAGATGCAAGATTTACCTCCCCTGGTTATGGCTATCCTCGATCGGGCAAACAGAGTAGGTGTGTCGGTGACATCAGCTGCTTGTCCAAAATGGCGCCTCTATCTACTGGTTACTTTAGCAATTTAAATTGAGGATATCTTTTTTAATGGTTGGCATGTTCGGGTAGGGGGGGGGGGGGGCTGGGATGTGCTCGCCATGGATCATCATCATACATATCATACAATATCTATGTATCATCATTAATGCAATTACATGTAATGCATTAGTCCTTGAAACAGAATCATCGTCGCTTGCTTCCAGATGACAGGAGGCCTGAGCGGGTGTGGCTTAGATATGATGATACATATACATGTACGGGGGGTGGGTGTGTGTGTATGTATCTGTTAATTAAGCTAAATTCTAATTAAATCGCCTCCAAATAAATGGCAACTACAAAGTACAAATATCAGGGGTGATGTGTGTGTGTGTGGTGCGTGCGTGCGTGCTTGCGTGCGTGCGTGCATGCATGTGTGTACATGTATGTGTATGTGTAATTTCTCCTACCTCTTTGACCCTTAAGAGACTTGAGACTAGAAAAGACAGATTCATATATGATGTACACATGTACACATAGAGCATTTTGACCATGTCCCATTTGTGTTTTGCTGTGGAATATTTTGATACCAATTTGACTTGGACCCAGTTAAATTTGTTTCACAATATTAAACAACGTTACTGTACAGCCTGACCTGACTTGAAAATTAAGACAATGGAATTTCAAAGTTTAAATGGATTAATCTATGTTAACTTTAGAATCTTCGATTAATCTAAGTCACTTATGCTGATCAAGGTTTGATCGAGTCTAGGATGCTAGTGCTGATGTAACTGCTTGCTTTTATAGCCTTCCTCGGTGGATTTGTTTGTGTACAAATTACCCTGGTTGCCTGGAAACATTCTGAAAATGTTGACCCGGTGTTGACCCATTTTGTTCTTTGTTGGCCTAGTGTTGGCCGTCGAGGTAGTGACGTAACTGTTGGCCTGGTGATATTATATTTGGCAGTTATTGGCGGTTGGGATGTTGGCCCAATGTTGGCCCATTTGGTTCTTATGTTGGCCCGGTGTTGGGCCCCAGGGCATTGACATGGTCAGTCGCCCAGTGACATCACATTTGGGCGTTTGGTAGCGGCTGAGATGTTGACCCGTGTTGGCCTGATATATGCGGTTGATGATGTCATAATGCTGGTGTCTGTGTGTTGATATGTTGGCCCAGTGTTGGCCAGTTAGTATGCCTGAACTGTGTGCCTATGTTGACCCTGTAATATCCGAGATGTTGTTGCCTGTAACTGGGGATGCTATGTATGGTTAATGATGTCATAATACTGTGGTGTGCCGATTATGTTGGCCTGGTGGTGGCCCGGTGTTAAAAGCTTTCCGTATGGACATGTTGCCCATGTGATGTTTCCTGCGATGGGATGTTGACCCCAAGTTGGCCCGGTATACATTATGGTGTCTTTAACTTTGCGATTCTGTGTTAATATGTTGGCCCGGTGTTGTGAGTTTTCACATGCCTGTATTTGCCATATAATATCTGGTGCTGTTGAATGTCGCATTTGATGTTGACGCATAGTGGCCCATTGTGTGTGGTTAACAGCGTCATAATATTTGAGGTGTATAGAAATGTTGGCCCAGTGTTGGCCCAGTATTTTTAGTTTTCCACATGCCGGTGTTGGCCGTGTAATATCCGTTACTCTGTTTCTTGTCACTTGTTGGTTGGCCCGGTGTGTTGGCCCGGTGGCGTCATGATGTTGTTAGACGAAATGTTTATAAAAGATTGTTAGGAAATGGGTTAACCCTTTCTTGTTGTTCTGTTTGGTTTGTGTTGACCCGCAGGTTTGTGAGATGGTGGCTCTATAGCCGACCATGCCAGTCCTGCTGTTGTTGTCCCGGTAAGATGTTTTCCTGTTGTGGTTTTGTGTTGCGTGTTGGCGCTGTTGGGAATGTTGTCCCCATGTTGGCCTGTTTTTAGGTGTTGACCGATTTCTATGTTGGCTTCTATTATAGGGGTCTTTTTCAATGGGGTGACGTAAACCCTGTGTTAGGGTTTAGGTTTGTAGAACTGTTGTAAGGTGTTTTCCCGTTGTGGTTTTGTGTCGCGTGTTGGCCGTGTTGGGAATGTTGGCCCCATGTTGGCTCGTTTTTAGGTGTTGACCGATTTCTATGTTGGCTTCTATTATAGGGGTCTTGTTCAATGGGGGGTGACATAAACCCTGTGTTGGGGTTTAGGTTTGTAGAACTGTTGTAAGGTGGTTTTTGTGCCATACATGTATCTCAGTGTGGATATGGAGGATCATTAGACTATATAATTACATGGTTCTAGCAGGCGCTAAAGTTTTCACTTTGCTTTCCTGGAATCCCGACTCATGGCGTTTCGTGCTACAGTAGGTCAGCTATACTCATCAGAGGTGAGTGTTGGTTGTGTGCTAGGTTAGCTATACTCATCAGAGGTGAGTGTTGGTTGTGTGCTAGGTTAGCTATACTCATCAGAGGTGAGTGTTGGTTGTGTGCTAGGTTAGCTATACTCATCAGAGGTGAGTGTTGCTTGTGTGCTAGGTCAGCTATACTCATCAGAGGTGAGTGTTGGTCGTGTGCTAGGTTAGCTATACTCATCAGAGGTCAGTGTTGGTTGTGTGCTAGGTTAGCTATACTCATCAGAGGTGAGTGTTGGTTGTGTGCTAGGTCAGCTATACTCATCAGAGGTGAGTGTTGGTTGTGTGCGTACATTGCCAGTTTGTATTATGGGAGCGTGTTTACAGAGGTATGGTCAGTATGGGATGGTCCAGTTTGGTAGTGGTCCTAGATAAGCAACGTGTGTGCATGGAGACTTACCGCTGGAGCTAATCTTCATAACCGCTATCGCTTTCTGAGCTGATTTCAATCATTTCATCAAAATGTGTCGATGGTGGTGGATTACGATGGCTTCTTGGTGGGCTGACTCTATCTAAGATGTCTTTGAGTCATTCTTCTCTAGCTAGTGGTCCCTTGTCATCTAGAAGGTCTCTTTCCCCTTGAACGTTATCGGGGAAACCCGCAAAGATGATGGGGTCTTTTTTGTCTTCTTGGGCACAGCCTGTATATTGACAACTAGATGTAGAGCTTCTACAGGAATGTTGCGGTCCAGCAAGTGGTTGTTGATGATGATGTTGGCTTGATTACGTGTTAAGTGATGTGACCGCAACCAAGAGTTCTCTGATGCGGTCCATACCTTTCGACCTGGTAATACAGTGGATGCACAGCCAGAAGCCCTCCTTGTGGTGTACAATTCTGATATGGCGGCTAAGTGAATATTTGTTGATATAAGTTTTATTGCAGATATGACACACACGTCTGTCCATTGTTCTAGGCCGAGACTACATGGCAGTTGTAGATGGTCGCGTGAGTGTTATGTAATAGTAAGTGTGATGTCATAGTGTGTACATGTACGCCATAGAGTTCATCAAGATGGGGAGGAATTGGTACCCAGTGTTTGATTGATTTCTGTACTTAGCGGAAAGGTAAAGGGGGTTACCAATCAGTGTGATTGATGTCAATAGGGTCCATAGTATGTAACTGATGGATCCAGTAAGATTCTCAGTCCTTGCGGAAATGTGTCTTTCCCTTGCATTCAGGATCGTGTGGTAGAACCTCTATTATGCAATACTGGACATGTGTTAGTGTGTCCTGGGAGATTAAATTATTTTGCGATTGGTGCTCTTTGTTGTTCTTAATGTCCCTAAGGTGTTCCTTGATGCGTATCTTAAATTCTCGGAGGGTTTCTCCAACATATTGTTTATTGCATCTAGAGCAGGTAAGTAGATAGACTGCATGTACATTGCGTGTGTTGCAATACGCATGCATTTTGCATCTATATTTGAGACACGTATGTGTGCTGCTAAAGAAGATGTTTGTCCTGGTTTTTGCAGAACGGGCAGTTGGTTTTTTAGCATAGTTCTACAAGCTTTCTGCTAAGTACAGAAAGTTATCGAGCCAGTCATTCCAGTGATAAATTTTCAGAAATAGTTTTCTCTTGGTCTGCAAATGGACATTTCTCAACACCACTGCAGAAGCCATTTTTGGTCGATTTGAGGGTTAAAGTGTTAAATACTAGAGAGTAGACACCAATAACATTACGATGAAAAGAATCTCGATATACATGCCATGTACATTCTGTATGACAGCAACAACTCACAAGCACCAAGCCTAAAATTTTAGGCACATTTATGACATATATGAACAAGCGTCCCAAGGGCCTGTGGCGCTCACCTGGAGCATTAGCATTTGAACCATTTGCATGTAAAATAGACATGATGGATAATTTTTGGAAAATCCAAGATGGACACCAAGAAAATTGACCAATCAAGTTTCACATTTGATTTCTTGAAGTCTATCATCATAGGGTCGTTCCACCCAAATGTGTTTGATATCGAGCCGTAGTAGTAGTCATAGCAATTTAAAAGCTCCTGGAAAATTTGTGGAATGTCTAAGGCAGCTGCCGAAAAAATGACCAATCAAACACTCATTTAGAAAGAAGTCTTTAAGCCAATCACCATAGGATCATTCCACATAGGTTTCGTTGAAATCTGGCCATTGATTAGCATTGTAAAATATTTCTGGAAAATCCAAAATGACTGCCAGAAAAATTGAGCAATCAAAATTCTGTATATACATTCTGAAGCCTACCCACCTAGGGTCCTTCCAACTGATTTCACAAAACCTTTGGAAATGCCAAGATGGGTGTGGAAAAAATTTAACAATCAAAGTTCTCTGTACAACTTCTGAAGCCGGCCACCATAGGGTCCTTCCATCCAAGTCTGGTTGAAATTGCCCGAGCAGTTAATTAGGAGCAGCGTTTTAAACAATGTGTGGACCAGCAAATTATAAACACTAAATACATGCAAAACAAACCTGACTGACAACAGACATAAACATAACACCACCATCATGTGACTACATTCTACATAAAACATTCAATGACAATATAAGAGGCCCAAGGGCCTGTGACGTTCACCTGGACCATTAGCATTTGAAGCATTTGCATTTCTACTTTCAGGTAGAGATTGTCACCAATCAGCGCGATTAATTCCAATTGGGTCCATGCTATGTAGCTGATGGATCCAGAATTTCTCGCGTTCCTTACGGATGGACGTTGCTTCCGGTGAATCAGGATCGTGCTGGAGAACTTCAATAATTCTGTAGTTGACTGAAGTGGTGTTGTGGTTTGGGAGATTGAAGTGAATGGCTACTGGTGTGTCTTTTTTGTTCTTAATGTCCCTTAAATGTTCTTTAATACGTATTTGGAATTCTTGTTTAGTTTCACCAATGTATTGTTTGGAACATGTGTTACACGTGATTAAATATACAACATTTGTGCTGTTACAAAATGTTTTTGTTTTGGTATGATAGTTAAGCCCAGTGTGTGAGCATTTGAATGTGCGTTTTTGTCCATTTGTTGGCAGAATGCGCAGTTGTGTTTGTTGCATGGAATGACCGGGTTGGTGATGTTTCTGCCTTGAATGCCAAAAGTTTTTGCATCCGTGAATTTGGCCGTTATTAGCGTATCTTTGAAGAAAGGGTTCCTTCTGTGACCAAACAGTGGCGGTTCCTGGAATGTTTCCCTACATTTGGGGCTGCTCTGTAGTTGGTCCCAGTGGTGTAGGATGACATCTTTAGCTAGTTTCCTATGTGGGTGGAAATCCATGATGCATGGGATGCGAGTTGAAATTTGTTTTTGTGTGTTGGGTAAGAGTAGATTTTTCCTTGTTTTTGTTGACAGTTTTCCAGATCCTTCTCTAGGTACCCCGCATATGATATACTACTGTATTACGTCATGTGCATGTTTGAGGAAGTCTTAATTTCTGCTACAAATTCTCTTGATTCTTAGCAATTGGCCAAAGGCTTGGCCTTTTTGGTAGAATCTG
This sequence comes from Chaetoderma sp. LZ-2023a, assembly GCA_034401795.1. Classification (NCBI taxonomy): domain Eukaryota; kingdom Metazoa; phylum Mollusca; class Caudofoveata; order Chaetodermatida; family Chaetodermatidae; genus Chaetoderma; species Chaetoderma sp. LZ-2023a. The sequence continues at coordinate 96,344,726 of CM067360.1, read as the reverse complement.
GATGTGCTGAGGAAAAATGAAGGTACATGTAACCATGAGTGTGGGTAGGTTAAGTGTATAGGTCAAATCCCAAGTGTCTATTAGGTAATAGAAATACTTTGGTGTCTAAAAAGTTGATTGACACTTGTGAATTTTCGGCCATAAATTTGATTGAATGATGTGAGTTGTTCATCATGTGGATGAACTGATTCAAAGATTCCAGGCCGAAGGTCCAAATCATGAAGATGTCATCAATATAGCGGAGGTAAAGGGCTGGTTTGGTCGGGCTTTTATTCAAGTTTTTCTTCAAGCATTGCCATAAAGATGATGGCATAGCTTGGAGCGACTCCATAGCGGTGCCTCCAATTTGGAGGTAATGTTCGTTGTTGAATTCGAAATTGTTGCAAGTTAGCACCATTTTTAGAAGAGATAGAAAGAAGTCTTCTTGCTGTTACCGTGCCAGGGCAGCCATGTTGTCTTAAAAACTGTGCGACTGCTCTAAGCCCTTCGTTGTGTGGAATGTTGGTGTAGAGTGATGTGACGTCCATAGTGACTAGTATTGCGTGTGGGGGTACCGGTCCGAAATTCTCAAGTTTATTGATAAAATCGGTGGTGTCACGTACCGGTACATAAGACTTGATTTGTGGTAAATGGATTTTGATATGTTCATCAATGAAGCTGCCAAGGTGTTCAGTGGGACTTCCATTACCACTGATGATTGGTCTGCCAGGTGTTAGCGGGCCAATTGATTGTTTGTGTATTTTTGGTAATAGATAGAATTTGGCTGTCCTTGGATTGTCGATTCTTAATCCATTGGCTATCTCAGTCGAAATTTCACCACTTAATACCATATCTGTGATAGCTGTTTCTACCCTTTCGGCGTGGGTGGTGGTGAGATTTGTTGTTTGTTTGACATAATAGTTTGGGTCGCTAAGTTGTCTAACAGCTTCTTGTTTGTAGCTGTCTGTATCTTGTATGACGGTAGCCTGTTCTTTATCCACTTTTTTGATGACAATTGTTTTGTCATTTTTTAACGTTTTGATAATTTTTCGTTGTTGTTTAGAGAGGTTACCATGAGGATATCGGCGGTGCACTTTTTTGTTAATGTCATGTTTGACTATTCTGATGAACGCATCTAGAGTGGCATCATTGCCTGGAGGAGGTGTCCAGGTGCCTGGTGTCTTAAATTTTTGTGATTTATCTGTGAAGCCATTGTTCTGGCTGCTTACTGTGGGGTTTTGAGTTGACGTTGACTCATTGCCCCAAAATGATGGTGGAAATTGAAAGTGAAGTTTCAATCTAAGTCTTCTGAAAAAACGGTTTAGATCAGAGAAGAGTTGACCAAGGTTTGGTTCAACAATGCTAGGACTGAAACCTAGGCCTAGAGCCAGTATCTTACGGCTTGATTCGGGAATATCTTTGGATGAGAGATTAACAACAAAGGGTTTTGTTGGTGTTGTATTTTCATTTTTATAGTTTAAAAATACATTATAGTTGCAACAGTTGAAAGCAGTTCCTATATATGTGATTTTAGAAATACAATTTAAGTCAGTTTTCTCAGGAGAGCATACACTCTGTCTAGTGTGTTTTCCCTGGTTTCTACCTTGATTGCTGCGTCCTTTTTGTGCCTGATAGTTTTGGCCCTGAACTGGACGTCTCTGTGCTGTGACCCCTTGGTATGGGTTGTAATTGTTCATCTTCCTGTCCCTGCCTTTGGTGGGGATGTTCTTCTTCTTCCTGTCCCGGGGTTTCTTCGGTGGACTGGTCGATCGTTCTCTGGTTTTGAGAACCACAACACCACTTCAGTAAACTACAGAATTATTGAAGTGCTCCATCGCGATCCTGATTCACCGGAAGCAACGTCCATCCGTAAGGAACGCGAGAAATTCTGGATCCATCAGCTACATAGCATGGACCCAATTGGAATTAATCACGTTGGTGACAATCTCTACCTGAAAGTAGTACAATAAAATACAATAATTAGCTACCTGTCACCACGCTCCCCCCTTGGAGATGCTTATGATGTAATCACATGACATCACACTGACGTCTCTAACGTTATAACGATCTTAACTTCATAACATTAGTAGCAATCAGCAAGTTTAAACCAAATCTCAGCATTAGTTCATGGACCGACACCAGTGCCCAAAGTGTGCAGCTAATTTTGCTTGGAGGACGAGTCATGTTCGCCACAACCGTGTGGTACATCTAAAACAAGGATTCTTGTGGTGCCTCGAGTGCGGCCAAAGTTCCACTAGAACTAGGGATTTCAGAGCACATCTTCGCACCCTACACGCTTTGTCTACATCAGCCCAGAGAAACATCATCTCCCTCCACAACCCTCACCGCAGGGTCAGCGCTGATCACATCCAGGCCGCACGCGAGGACGACGCCGCACGCACCTTCACACCCAAGCCACATCCACCCCAGAAAGACAACCTTCATCCACCGCATCAACAGACCACAGATCACCTTCATCGAGACCATTGACACCTGCACCATTTGCAGAACACTACGACAGCCCACCCACTACACCCAGAGCCAGCCCACCAACCGACGAGTTCAGCAACCACTCTCAACTAGACTCCCCTCTGGCATCAATCATTAACTATTCAGCACCTTTGTCAAGCCCAGAACTAGATAGTTCCCCTAAAGGGCCATCCACACCAGCTACCGCCACACCAGTATTTAGCCCAGGGCGAAACAGCCCAGACAGCGGCATCTCCGGTCCCAGCGCAGAGGAGGATTACCAGGCAGACATCCTGAACGACTGCCTGGACGATTTACCCCCTGGACGAGGACGACATCTGGGAAAATGAGCTGGGGGCAATCGCCCTCCAACAAATTTTAGATGAATTATAAGGTAAGAAAAATGGCACACAGCCATCTCAACACCACACGCATCATTCTAAACTATAGATTGTTAAAACTTTAACATCTTAGCTACCATACAATGATTTTTGAATATACACATCCCAGTAAAAACTACTGTGACAAAGTGTCTTTTATTTAGAGATCTATCCCGTAAACCCCATGTATAAAACTATACAATTCGGGCACATAATAATTCCCAAACCGGGTACAATCGGGTACATGCACAATCGGGTACACCAACACACATTAAACAAACACTTGGGTACACCAAAACTTGGGTACAAAAAGTACACAGGTTTTTACCAAATCGGGTACAAATACACATAATAACAATGGGATGTATCTACCAAATCCGGATACATACACGTAGGATCGGGTACAACCGGGTACAAGATTACTATAAAAGGCGTGCACAAACAGTGCATCAGCATCCAGACTCAACGGACACTAACCGTTAGCGTCAGGACAAACCTAGCATCTTACAAGCTTTTCACAAAAATATCTAAATTTTTTGATGGATTGAACAAACTTTAATGGCCCTTAGTCTCTAATCATATCTCCCCAATTTAATTACAGGCAGTTCCACCTTACGTCATTGCCCGCTTGTCCTTGTGGAGAAGCAGAACAGACCACAGAGCACATACTTCAATGTTGCAGTACGTATCAGCTGCTGAGAGACGAGATCTGGCCTTTGTCAACCTCTTTTCTTGAAAAGCTGTATGGGCCTGTGGAAGAACTGCAGAAAACCACAGATTTCATCTTGAGAACGGCTCTCCAAGTGTGATACCAGCGATCGAAAAGAAGAAGATCTCCCCAATTTCGGCCTGATCCCTTCAGTGGTTCGAGAGAAGTTGTTTTCGAGAAAACTAGGTCATCCAAGATGGCCACCAAAACCATTTGGTCAATCACGTCCTCTTGAACAAACTTGGCTTACCTCTTGCCCTAGATGATGTTGCATAAGTTTTGAATCGATTCCCCCAGCAGTTTCGGAAAAGAAGATTTTTAGTTTCCTAAAATCGGCTGAAATCCAAGATGGCCACCGGCAAAATTGGCCGATCGGGTTCATTTGGACAAATTTGGATCCCTATTCTCTAAGGATGCTTCCTACCATATAATTGAAATCGGCCTAGAAATTCTCGACAAGAAGACATTTTAAATTTTCCATTGCTTTAGTATGGGAGCCTTTGCCAGGAAAATAATCCAAGACGGCCGCCAAACCATTTATTCGACAGGTTCGAAAATGGCAAATATGAGCTCAGAATACCCAAAAACATACAAAATCCATCAAATAAAAGAATCCAATATGCCGCCAAACACGCTACATTTTGATTGGCCCAAGGTCGCCATGCTTTTTAACCGATCAACTTCCCTTGAACAAAGTTTAATGGCCCTTAGTCCCGACAGTAATCATTTCTCCCAAATTTTGGCCTGATCCCTCCAGTGGTTCTGGAGAAGTCATATTCGGGAAAACTAGGTCATCCAAGATGGTCGCTGAACCTTTCAGTAAATCGAGTCTTCTTGAACAAACTTGGCTTACGTCTTTCCCTAAATGAGGTTTTATGAGTTTTGAATCGATTCCCCAAGCGGTTTCGTAGATGTTAAAAGACATTTCCTAAAATCGGTCGAAATCCAAGATTTGAACAAATTTGGATCACTATGCCCTAAGGATGCTTCCTACCAAATATAATTGAAATTGGCCTATTAGTTCTCCAGAAGAAATTTTAAATTTCTCATTGCTTTAGTATGGGCACCTTTGGCGAGAAAATAATCCAAGATGGCTGCCAAACCATTCATCCGACAGTTTTGAAAATGGTAAATTTGAGCTCAGAATACCCAAAAACATATATAGAACCAATTTTGGCCTCAAAATCCATCAAATAACAAATATGTCAAGCAGCTAAGGAAGAGTAGCATTTTGACCATTTCCGGTAGATTTTTCATAAAATCCTGGATTTTCTCCCAGATCAATCAAAATTCTGAAAAGAAGTTCTAGAGTCTACCACCATAGAATGAATCTAGTCAAATTTGGTTGAAATATGTCAAGCAGCTGAGGAGTAGCATTTTGACCATTTCCGGTAGATTTTTCATAAAATCTCAGATTTTCACCCAAAAAATTGATCAATCAAAATTCTGAAAGGAAGTTCTAGAGCCTACCACAATAGAATGCATCTAGTCAAATTTGGTTGAAATGTCAAGCAGCTAAAGAGGAGTAGCATTTTTACCATCTACGGTTGATTTTTCATAAAATCTCAGATTTTCAACCCAAAAAATTTATCAAAATTCTGTAAAAAAGTCTGGAAGGTACCAGATTAGGATCATTCCAGCCAAATTTGGTTGAAATCGGTCAAACCGTTAAGGAGAAGAAGCGATTTGATGGACAGACAGACAGACAGACAACGGACGGACACCATGGCATAAACTCACTTGGCCTTTCAGGCCAGGTAAGCTAAAAATTACACGTTTATTGAAAAGCATAGAAAAATTAAAAAGGGTGGTGGTGTAGGCATGTACATCAAGGATAATATTCAGTACACTGAGTGTGAGGATCTTTCCAAATTTTGAATCATTGTTTAAAGAACTCCCAACAGAAAAAGGTAAAAATAAAATAATAGGCACTATAGTATGGCTTATAGTAATAAGTTAACACTGCATCGCGATGACCGTGCAATTAGAGATTTTAGAATAGCGATTCCTTACTTGCGAGCGAGACTGAGTCCCGATTAGAAGAAATGAGGTCTCAAAACGGAAAAACATAATCGGGAATAAGATAATCGTAATCGCTGTCCTCTTATTTAAAACGGGATTGAAGGCAATCACGACTGTTTTAGACGCAGTTGTTTGCAAATAATCGCTACGAAATTGTTCTCAGCAATTTTTGTGAAGAGATCATTTATATTTAAAAATTCATCGGCAGTTTTAGGATCGTTAACAAGAGATGTTGGTCTACATTCGTCAGTATTTACTCAAATCATGTGAAATATGCGGGAAAAAATCACAAAAACAGGTTGCTACACATGTACTATGGTTTGAGAATTCCCCATTGCTTTACTATGGGCCCATTGCTTTACTATGGGAGCCTTTGGCGGGAAAACAAACCAAGATGGCAGCCAAAGCGTTTATCCGACAGTCTCGAAAGCGGCATATTTGAACTCGCCACACTGATACATGTAAGAATATATAAAGCAATTTTCGCCATCAAACTACATCAAATACAAAAAAGCCAATATGACCTAGAAACGCTGAATTTTGATTGGTTGATGGCGGCCATGTTTTTTAACGAACAAACTTCCCTTGAAGAAATTTGAAAGGCGCTTGGTCCCTAAGCATATTTACGTTTCAGCTCTATCCCTTCAGCGGTTCTGGAGAAGAAGTCGTTTTCACAAAAACTAGGTCATCCAAGATGGCCGCCAAGCAAATCGGCCAATCAGGTTGCCTTGAACAAACTTGGGTCTACCGCTGCCACAGATGTGTTATGAGGTTTGAATCAATTCCTCCAGCGGTTTCGGAGAAGATTTTTTTAAGTGTTTCTAAAAATCGGCTATTTTGGCCGGCGGCCATCTTGGATTTTGGACGATCGGCTTCATTTGAACAAACTTGAATCTCTATGCCCTAGGGATGCTTCCTGTCAAATTTGAAAAAATTGAAATCGTCCCAGTGGGTCTTGAGAAGAAGTCGTTTTAAAGGAAAAGTTGACGGACGGACGGACGGTGGATGGACGGTCGCCATGACATAAGCTCACTTGGCCTTTCAGGCCAGGTGAGCTAATAACTTTCGCATTCTCTTCCCCGTGGGTCTCTTATGGAATGGTGGATGGCAGATCGTGACTGGTAGTCGACACTCTGGCTCTTCAGTGGTGACAAACCATTGTGATAAATATGGTTCACGTACATCTATCATAGTTATGAAGATGGCTGCCATTTTTGACAATTTTAAATTTTTTGATTGCCAAATTTAATTATTCTGCTATCTTTGATTACTTATGCATAGGTTTATGTAAAGTTCAGACTATTGAAGCTATGAAGCAGGGTGTTGAATACAAGTCCTCTTACACTATGATGATTGTTCAAATACTGATTATCTCCCATTTTTATTCAAAGGTAAATAGATAAAGTCAGGGTTAGAAATAAATGAAAAGATGTAGTTACCCGCAGGGCAAGGTATGATGACATTTCATGCATTTTCAGGTTGCCCGCCGCAGATTAAGTTTGCCAGTAATACATGTATGTTAAGCTAAATGACAAAGAAAATTAGAATCATTATTGCTTTGTCAATTAAATTCTGAAGAATGGCCACAATTATCGAGAAATGACATTCAGCATACTGGTTACTCGTTCTAATAATTAAATAAATAAATGCCTTAAAATGAAGGAGTTAGTAAGTAGGTATCATAAACACAGTATAATACTATTAGTCTGAGTACAAGTCTGGAAATAACTTTTTCAACAGTGTCCAACACTATGTCAGACACCAGCTACTTAGTACCGGTCATCCAGAATTTTCTGCCCGTCAACACTATTCTATTTCAGTATTCTTTAGTTGAACTTATTAGAAACATGTCAACAAGAGCCGTCTTCTAGAAGATGGCATATTCCCCCGGATCCAAACATTTCAGATAAACATACATCAAGAGTGGGCATACATGCAATGTTAATTGTAAAGGACAATATTTTAGAAAAATTAATCAATTAAAAATGCAACTCCTCCTAAAACCTAAATTCCTTTGTCACTAAGTGTAATGCAGTTTATGTATCGGCTTTAAGATATATAAAGGGTGATAACTCTGTAATGAATAATTTTTTGGCCGCGAAAAAAGCACATGCCCAGCTGCACATGATACTGATATTGTCGACAAAATTTTAAGTTTACCAAGTTTCAAAAGAATCGGACTAATCGACAAGAAATGATTGGCAATGCAGTTTATGTATCAGCTTTAAGATATTTAAAGGGGGATAACTGCAGTGAATAATTGTTTGGCCGTGAAAAAAGCACATGCACATCTGCACATGATACCGATACAAGATACCGATAATGTGGACGAAATTTTAAGTTAATCCATTGACACCTCTAGGAGGAGTTGCGTTCACAAGAAATTATTGTCAGAGATGGATGAACCGACAGATGGACATACATACATTTTGGACATATGGATGGATGTACAGGTATATGGATAATACATGCACACCTTCACGTGGTAATGATAACACTTAACAAGTTTCAAAAGAATCAAAGCTAAACTGTAGGAGTTGCGCTGACAAGAAATGATTGGCAATGCAGTTTATGTATCAGCTTTAAGATATTTAAAGGGGAATAACCCTGCAGTGAATAATTTTTGGGCCGTGAAAAGAGCACATGTACATCTGCACATGATACTGATAATGTGGACACAATTTTAAGTTAATCCACTGAGACCTCTAGGAGGAGTTGCGTTGACAAGAAATGATTGTCAGAGATGGATGGACCGACAGACGGACGTACAGACATTTTGGCCAGACAGATGAATAGTACATCTTCACGTGGTAATGATAACACTTAACAAGTTTCAAAGGAATCAGAGCTAAACTGTAGGAGGAGTTGTGTTGACAAGAAATGATTGGCAATGCAGTGTATGTATCAGCTTTAAGATATTTAAATGGGGATAACTCTGTAATGAACGATTTATTTTGGCCACGAAAAAAGCACATGCACATCTGCACATGATACTGATTATGTGGAAGAAATTTAAAGCTAATCCATTGAGACCTTTAGGAGGAGTTGCGTTGACAAGTAATGATTGTCAGAGATGGATGGACTAACAGACAGACATACATACATTTTGGGCATGCAGATGGACATACAGGTCTACGGATAGCACATGCACACCTTCACATGATACTGATTATGTGGAAGAAATTTAAAGCTAATCCATTGAGACCTCTAGGAGGAGTTGCGTTGACAAGTAATGATTGTCAGAGATGGATGGACTAACAGACAGACATACATACATTTTGGGCAGGCGGATGGACGTACAGGTCTACGGATAGCCCATGCACACCTTCACGTGGTAATGATAACACTTACATGTACTAAGTTTCAAAAGAATCTGAGCTAAACTGTAGGAGGAGTTGCGTTGACAAGAAATGATTGGCAATGCATGCACATCTGCACATGATACTGATGACGTGGATGAAATTTTAAGTTAATCCATTGAGACCTCTAGGAGGAACCGGGAAGACTGTGCCTGACATTTCATAGTTCTGTGCCTGACATGTCCTTGAAAGGCATGGTTCAAAATTAGCGCTCGTCCGTTCGTCCTTTACTACCAAATATACCAACGGATGACCACGTATAGCTATATCTCAATAATCCGACGTACTACCGGAAATAAATGACCCGAGTAGAATAATTCAGCTAACAACCCATGCAGTGTGTGTATTGAATGTTTTAGTTTATGTATTTTATCGTGAAAATGTCATGTTGATCTGTCAAATTCTAAAAGCCAGCGATGCGCGCATGCGTTAGCAGCTTCCTTCTTCCGGTATAATAATAAACTGTTACACGGACTTGTTTTGAGTTTGAACACCAGTCAGAACCTCGCAATATGTATCACGGGGTATTCGCGGTCGTCGACATTGCTCGTAACAGACTCTCTTGTAAATCTAAATTCTCCTATAAGGGGGGGGGGGTTATTTTTATTTTTATTGCAATTTTATCTAGGCCGATTCTGGTCGATTTAGACATTGTCTCGGAAACTGAGTTATATCATCGCGAATGCTAACCTCCTGTTAGCGCATCCTCAAATCAAGGCCCACACAGTATATTTTATGAATGACATAGTAGTAGTAGTAGTAGTAGTAGTAGTAGTAGTTAGCCATGCTACAGCGCCGTAACGCACTTGGTAACGCACTTGATTCGCGCAAGCAACAGATTTAGAATGGCATGTCGCTAAGATCGACGCATGCGCGAGAGTGTTTTCGAGTACTCTTCTCCAAAGACGGGAACATACTTTCTCGCAATATTATTGGTTAATAAATATAACTATATAGAAAGCAACCAATGAAGCACAATGAAAACACCGAAAGTAAAGAAAATAAACAATGTTTTATGCGGTAATTTTATGAATGACGTAGTAGTAGTAGTAGTAGTAGTAGTAGTAGTAGTAGTAGTAGTATCTCTATATATAGCATTCATAGTATTTGTAGTAAAACTAGTAACACGTGGGCCAATTGATACACGCTGAAGATCACAGTACCACTTTTTATCATTCACTATTTCAGCCCGAGAAAACAACCATTAGTAATTTTTAAATAAAAATTGTTAACTCTTTCAACTGAAGTCATAATATCTCAGAAACTCAATTTCATCTTAATAAGCTGTTGAATATGTTGCAAGTTTTTAAGGGGGACCTGTTGCTCACAGCTGCCATAGCCTGCAACAGCTGAAAAGCAATTAGCAAAGCATATTAGTCAAATACCAAATCTGCCAATACGTATTATCTTAGGTTTCCTATACTCCCTGACCTTGGCCAGAGCCAGTACATGCATATTCTGAATCTGACATATGTTATACTGACAAATGACTAATACGGGATACTGTAGACCTGAAGACTGGTACACTATCCTCAATAATATTCTCAGAAATCCAATATTAATTATTCAACCATCTGTTCATGTCACATTTGTGCAATTTGTGTAAACTACGTGTCGCATATTACACGCCTTACTGACTACTAGTTTTTAGACGGACTACTGATTTGCCAAGTCTGGTAGTCCTTCTACTTTTTGCTAATTTCGAACCCTATTGACAGGCACCTTATTTCCAGGCTCGGAGTATTTTTCACGGTTGCCCTGTCTACCATTAACAGCCAAAGTTTAGTTAACCCAGGCAACAGGGCAAATGGACATTTCGATCCCTATACAGTATGGTTTAGTAATAAATAGGGTAAAAATAGAATATTCCTCTCCCTAATCGCAGGAGTTCAGCGCTAATTTTGGGGCGCTTATCAAACATGTCAGAAGTGCCCCAATTTGAAGGACAATTCACAAAATTAGCTGCGACTTCCCCTTGAAAAGAAACTTTATTTTTTTAAATATATTTTTCTTAAATCTAAGATTTTTCAAGAACATTCAAACCTTTGCTAGTGGAGGTCCATTTGCAGGCCAGAGTACTTAAGACTATTTTTGAAATTTTACCACTGTAACGATTTTCAAGCCTGTCATTCTAGCGGTAACTTTTCAAATAAAAAACAGCAACTTTATTTGACATTTATAAAATGTCAAACAATGTATAATGATGTCTCATTATGCTTTGTTGACATTTTATAAATGTCAAATAAAGTTGCTGTTTTTTATAACAGGCAAATATCAATCCTCTTGTCAGCCATGGTTTAATAGGGTTGTGCTTGAATAATTTCTTTTCTTTCATGGGGAAACTGTGCTCAAAGTTGTTAGTGGATATGTTGTGGAGCTTGGTGTAGGCATCATCACATGACTATATCTATCACTTCATTCCAGTCGACCTCAGAAATGGCCCTTTAAAATTTTTCAATGCTGACCTGATTCATTTATCTACTGCAGTTTGACTGTTTTTAAAAATATACAGAAGTTCAAGCAATCAGTAGTTTCAGATAAAAAAAAGATTTTAGTAGTTTCGCAAACTCTTTCAGTAGTGGCTTTTCAGTAGTTTGAGGAACCTTTCAGTAGCTCAGTAGTGATTTTAAAAAAGCAGCAAAACACATGATTCTAAACAAGACGAGAGAATATCTATGAAATTTTACCACTGGAATGATTGACTGTTATCTAGCTAGTCATTCTGGTGGTAAAATATAAATATAGTCATCTTGTATTGTGGGAGTTCATTTACTGTTACATCTTTGGATAGAAATTTGTTATTTCAATCTAGTCATTCAGTGTCAAGACAACCGATTTTTAGAAATCTTGTTGCATGACCGATTCAGACTATCATAATTCTTTGACTACTGTATTATTAGTACGTTTTAAGAAATCCTGCAAAATTTTAGCTCTCAAATTTCAATATTTTTGGAGATATGGATGGCAGAAAAGCAAGGAAGAATGGAAGAAAGTTGAATTTTGGAGATGTTGTAGAGCACACCTAATGCCTTATTGACTGTAAAGCACAAGTATCTTCCACCTACATGTATCCCACATGGTCATCATACAAAGTTGAATATGGGATCATTTTCAGGTTTGGCTAATTTCAAGAGCATATATTCCAAAAATGTTAAGAACCACATTTTTTATGTATAAACTAACAAATATATAATTATATAATTGACTAATCAAGTATTAAGATTTAACACAATTATAATCACAAGTGGGTCCGAAAATATCACTTTGAATAAATATTCATTTTTAATGTTACCTAGGTTACCAACATGAGCACAAAGATTATTATGTCCTGCATATTTCAAGAGGGTACCTACATGTGACCAAGCACTGACAGTTTTATTGGAATTGAATGTCAGGTTAAGAATTTGCAGAGCATTGAAAATGTTACAAAATAACAATTGCGTCACATGTGGTGGACCCCCCCTTGCTGTTCTAGCATCCATATCTCCACAAACATTGGGATTTGGGTACTGAAATTGTGCAGGATTTCCTAAAACATGCTACTGTACCACTACACAAAGAATCTTGGAAATCTGAATTGGTCATGCAACACCCATCGGTTGTCTTGACACGGAATGACTTTGCAAAGTGCATACATAACATGTACATGTATGTATCACCTTTTTCTGTTCTTTAAAACCAGTCATCTTTCTGTATATTCTAGCTTAGACACATGTCTTTTGAACTGGAGTTTTTTTTTGGTATTGCAGCATTATCAGGTTGCAGTAAGCGCTTCCACTAAGTTTGGTGATTATTTTCCATATTTAGACACCAATTCGGAAAACAAAGACTGAAATCCACTGTGCACAAAATCTTATACAACAATCACGGAAATATATATTACCACGAAATTCATGTTACAATATTTCGGCAAAGACTTACTCCATTAAAATATGAAAAGATTATTTTGATTCTCTCATGCTTTTGAATGGATGATTTCTGATTGCATCGGTATATTTATATAGTTGAATTGCATATATCTGTAGCCATTATAAACAGACAAACTTTCGGGATTCTTGCATAGTGCTAACTTTCACATTCTATTAATCCAACGCTGTAATAAGGTGGAAAATGCTGCTTAACAACTTTAGAGAACCTTGGCAGGCTGTTTCATAGATATACATGTAGAATAGCCATAGAGCGTGTATGCTAATTCTATTACGTAGCTGAATAAAGTGTCAGATTAATATAGCCAATACAATTTCATTTCTCACAAAAATATATAAATATGACTCTATTCAAATTCTCTTCCAATCATCAAAAGAGAATCGAGTCCCTTTTGGAGGCTACATGTATATAATATGCCGAAATAAAGGTATGAGCATAAGCACTCTACTGCCATTTTAACTCTATGGGCTGTTCTCAAATGTCGGCTAGATTGAGCAATTATCACATCTTGACATAATGGAAGCCGACGTGTGTTTAGTTAAGCGATCACCATTTTTATAGACCAACAAATTAAAATTTGTAATTATAACACCGTATTACCGTAATTGCACAATTTTTTATTTCCATATTTTCACATTAGTTTGGATGCTATTTCCGTACAAACTATGGACAATCCTGCCATGAGTGTAGGCGGCACACTGCAGCTGACGCGGGAACACCAATCTGCACCACAGCATTTCCACAAACTAAGTGTTAACCCTCGCCACTCCGATGTCATAATTTTTAATTTTCATATTAAATTAAAAGATGATCTGGTGTTCATTTTCTGCAAATTTGGTGGATGTTGCTGTCGAACATAATGATCATCAACCCAATTGTTGAAAAGTGTACACCAGTTTCTTTGTTATTTACACAGCAAAGGATAGACTATTGACATCGGAGTGGTAAGGGTTAAACTCTTAAATCTAATGGTTTTGAGGAGACATATCATGGTGTTCCATATTCTCGCGGTAGCTCTGATAATCGACATCACAATAAAATAAATTAATCTTCTCTGTCTGAAATGTTGATGGGATTTGAATGTAGAGCTGTTCTGTATACCATATTTACCGTACGGTATTGCGACAATATCGAAATACCATACCGAGCAAATCTTAAATTACTGAAATTTCGATACCATTACGTCAGTGCTGCGCAAATCTCAAAATATTTTACTTTTTTATTAAAAAGGTTACCGCAATTACAGTATACCGAGTACAGCTCACAAAAACATAATCAAATTAACTTTCGTGCATTTGTCATGTCCAAATAATAGTGCACCATTATTGCTGTTGAGTAAGAATAATCATCCAGTGATTCCGAACAACCGCAGCAGATTCTGGCGAGCCAGAAATACCACCAGTCAGTTGAAAAACATTGTGATTTTCACAATAAATCCTGATAAATATTCCATATCGAATGATGAAACAATAAATGTGGTTGTTTTAAAATTAAATCCCAGCACTAAGCTCAAATCCGGAAAAATAGATGCTTACGAATGTTCAAAGATATTCAACTACGATATATTTTCGCAACCGGATCGAGGGAGTGTTATAAAACAGCCGATCAGAGAGCCACATTAGGTACATGTAGTAATTATAATATGATAATGTCCAAGATGGATGCCACAAATTGCTCAAAAGAGAAGAGACTTCCATCAACTTTCCATGGGCAATTCTCGTTGTCTCTCAGTAAATTTTCCACATTTATTGAATTAGGTTTCTAAGAAGTCTTATAATCAAGCAGGCCATAGATTTACGACATTCTTTGGCGATTTTCGTAATAAATTCAAAGAAATCTAACATGCTAAAACGATAATAGCCATAAAAATTAATATGAATACATGACATGTACATTCACCAATTGCAAACAATGATTTATTTTTTATGACATTCGGTTGTTTTCGGATTCACTCTAATTGTACAGTAATGTAGATGTAGCCGAATATAAACCATTCTTGCGTCACCAGTGGGCTAGCCAGCCATCGTAACACTGTACTGTTTTACAGTGACAGATATTATCAACGCATAGCATAGTATCAATGCAATACCGATACCATACTGAGGTAATTGAGCCCAAAAATACTGATACCGGTACCGAATAGACCAATACTGAACAGCTCTATGCCCACAAAATCGAATCCAGTTTTGTGCAGAGGAAAGTTTTTGTATCGCCTCAGGAAAATGACAGGGTACATGTAATAACAGAAAAGATAGACAAAAATGAACCAGTCGATGTGGTATACCTTGACTTCAAAAAAGCATTCGACACAGTCCCACATGTAAGACTCTTGAAGAAGCTCAAAGCATATGGCATTGGGGAAAAGATAGTTAAATGGACAGAAGATTTCTTGACCAATCATAAACAACGGGTACGTGTCAATGAGGCAATATCAGACTGGAAGGAGGTGTCAAGTGGCGTACCACAAGGCAGTGTGCTAGGACATGTACTTTCCTAATTTTTATTAATGACCTACCGGACACACTCGAGTGCATATGCAAGATATTTGCTGATGACACAAAGCTGCTAGACAATCCATTCAGTGACAGCCTGCAACTCAACATCAACAAAACCTACAAATGGTCAACAGCCAGGCAATTACACTTTAACTCTACAAAAATACACATACTCCACTTGGGCAGAAACAAACCAAAGAAGCAATACTTCATGACAGCCACAGACACCCAACCACCTATAGTACCAACTGAAAATGAAAAAGACCTAAGTGTGCATATTGACGACAATCTTTCTTTCGATGTTCATATCAATACTGTAGTAAATAAAGCAAGCAGGATACTGGGAGTGATCAGAAGGACGTTTACATACATGGACAGATTTCTGCTTACTACTCTTTTCAAAACCATGGTAAGACCGATCCTCGAGTATTGTAATACCATATGGTCACCCCACCTAAAGCGGCAGTCAAAGAAAATTGAGTGTGCAACGCAGGGCAACAAAATTGGTTCCTCAACTGAAAGACCTCAGCTACAGAGAAAGACTACAGTCACTCAACATGATGTCACTAAAGAACCATCGGTTTCGTGGAGATCTAATCGAAGTGTATAAAATCTGTCACGGCTAGTATAACATCAAAGTACAAAACATACTAAGAAAGTCTGATGTGGAAACAACCAGAGGTCATAATTACAAACTGAAAATGGAGCAACAAGGACATTCGAAAATACGTCTTTTCAAACAGAGTAATTCAAAGCTGGAATTCCTTACCCGGCGACACTGTCAATGCCAAGAGCCTTGAGGTTTTCAAAGTAAAAGTGGACCAGAAATTTCACAGAATAATGTATAGTTTAGTTTAGTTTAGTTTCAGAACGCAGGCATACGCTGCCTTTATGTTCTGCTCCATCTCCATTTCTATAGCACATATGTGCCCTCAAATTTGTTTGCCTAACTATGTTATATACATACAAGTTATATACATTAGGATTGGGCGAT
Source organism: Chaetoderma sp. LZ-2023a (assembly GCA_034401795.1). Classification (NCBI taxonomy): domain Eukaryota; kingdom Metazoa; phylum Mollusca; class Caudofoveata; order Chaetodermatida; family Chaetodermatidae; genus Chaetoderma; species Chaetoderma sp. LZ-2023a. The sequence goes on along the minus strand of CM067360.1, from coordinate 96,328,392 downwards.
ATTTGCCTAGCCATGACGATGTCGATATCTCATTAAAATATCGCGATATGACGATATATTATCTATGGGATGGGGTGGGGATTAGGGTGTGACATATGGCATGAATGTATTTCAAATTAGTGGTGTCTACAAATTATTTTCATTATGAATCATTGCTTTCAAAACGTAATAACTACATATTCCAATCTAGTTAATAGTAATACCCGCCGCATGAAATTTCAATGTTTCACTCATCAAGATATAGTTTTAAGCAATGAACATAATGCAAATAACCGGTATTCATCACAAATAAGAAAAATAAACAGTTTTCTTCTGTGTACTGCGATGTTTTCTTTACCTCACGACAAACTGTCATAAATCAGCCATTGTTGAGACGGGAGAAGAGATGCTCATAGCATTCTCTGCGCAGAAAAATGGGAATTCCGTTGAATGAAATCTGATTGGCTCTGGTGGGAGATGAGCCAATCAGAATGTACTCTTCAGAATTCTGATAAATAGACCAGCTCATCACAGCGGCTTAATAGCATCGGCATCAATAAATAATAAAATAAGATTTTGAACGAGTAAATGCATTTTATTTGAATGAAATATAATATATTATAGCACAAATGTAAGCGGGAGTGAAGTTATTTTTTTTTAATTTATCACTGGAATGACTGACTCAAGCTTGATAACAGAGCCAGTCATTACAGTCGTAAATTTAAAAAAAAAACTTCCAGGCTGAGAGATTTATTTGAAAATTTACCACTGGAATGACTAGTTTTGGCTTGATAACCGAGCCAGTCATTCCAGTGTAAAATGTTTAAAAAAATCTCTTGGCCTGAAAATAGATATTCAACTATGATGTAGCCTACGCGTTTAACACTTTTAAGATACGGCTAACCAAAACAGCTCGTGGGAATGATCTTGAGGAATGCCCACTTCCAGGCTGAGAGACTTATTTGAAAATTAACCACCGAAATGACTGACTCTTGCTTGATAACAGAGCCAGTCATTTCAGTGGTAAATTTACACAAAAAAATTCTCGTGTCTGCAAGTAGATATTCAAAAAGCAAATATTTTAATAGCTACTATTAATTTTCTGTCTACATGTAAGTACACAATGGTATTTCAAAGTTTTGCCTACAAGTTACACGCAAGAGATGTCAACATATTCAAACGTTCTGGTTTTAACAAGTTTCATAATGGTGTAACGATGGCGCCGGATCTGCTAAAAAGTCTCTCGGATGGGACGCTTGTTGCGCAAATACAAAGATATTTCTGAGAACTGAGACTGGTGCGTTTTCCACCAACACAAAGGGTCAATTGTAATATCCATGCTAGTGGTGCTTGAGTAGCTATCAATCTCATTCTAATGCCAATAATGGCAGATTCTGGCTTTAATAAACTGTCTTTCTAAGCCAATATGGATGAAAATGGTCAACTGTCAAGCGAATTGGCGCTAGAGCTAGGTGGCATTGACATTTACATGACGGTATCGGTACCATGAAAAAATACTGCGGTACCACGGTATACCATCATCTTGAGGCATGCCACGAAATTAGAACAAATTTTTTTCATTTCCTTTTCATTTCCATCTCCAATCAACGGTAAATATAGGTAAAATAAATAAATCGGCTTTCTGATTTAGAGAATAAAAACATTATGGCTATTGCGACTGTTTAGTTTCACGACTTTATTAGGTCACTATTTTTATTGACATATCATTCACTGGAATATCAGTCAAAGTGTGTGGTCGACTCGCTAACTATAACCCGCTGTTTGAGACATTGGAGCGCGCTATTTTCAATCTGGATTGTTCTTGCTATTACTGCGTGCGACCAGCAAACGGTAAATTTTATTTTGGCAGTCGAGCGCGTTGATAAACAGAGTCCAGACAAAATCTGTGAGTATTTAAACGAGGCCAGTGTTGTACTCTTTTATTTCTGTTGGAGTCGTATATCCGGTTACTCGCGAAAACAGGCCTATACACATGCATATAACACGACATTGAACATAGCCGATTCCAAAGCTTCTGATAATTACCGAGTACCCGATGTGCAGACTCGTTACTCGCGATGCTTCACGTGAACAATGCGTGTAAATAGCTATTTCCGCAAACTTCCGACGTGTAGCCAGTTGAAAAATGAATTACAAAAACTAAAACACTATAATTTTTAGGTGTCGTTACTTAAATTGGATTTAATCCTTAAAGAAATTTCTTAAAACAAGCCAGAAAAATAAAAAAAATAACGACTTCAAAGCTACTAAATTAGCACATGATCAAAATGGCGCGAACAAATACTACGTTTTAGTAAATTTTCATTGATAAATTCAGCAATGTATTTTCCCACGGTTAGTTCATAAACAACCAATCAGACACGTCTTTGCGAGATTGCTGTTGCGTTTGAATAGCACGCAGTTTGTATGTTATTATGTTGTTCGGTGACAAAATGCTTGGAATAATAAATTACAAATAATAGAAACGGGAATAGGGAATATATTATAGTGTAATTACTACCGGCGGACGGCCAGAGAATGAGTTTAGATGTTTTAAATAAAGCAATTTTACCGTGAGACTTTCAAGACGTACGTTTGCCATACAATTCTGCAGTCATTATTTTGTAATTGACGTCTTGATGTTTGTTTTTACAACGACCCTGTCACCTCGACTCGGCTAATAGTTATGGATGCCTGTATTCTTGGCACTATTAGCACCTATTTACCCTTGGTAGTCAGATTTTATGGATCTATTTCTCAAATATTGCTCAAACATTATGGACGGTATTCACGGTATTTGGAAATGTCACCGGTCACGGTTCATGATATACCGCGGTCCTCACAGTATTACCGTCAGACCGCCCAGCTCTAATCGGCGCATCAATGGAATAATTCCCCCTCACCACCAATCCACGGTGTGTTATTGATCTAAGATTAAGTAGTTGTGGTTTCGCATCGCACAAAACAAGTTTGAAGTTCATGTTTTATGATTGGAGCACTGTTTAACTCTTTAAAACTTAAACTTGTTCCAAAAATTTTAATTTGTCATTCAAAATGCCCATTTGCAGACTAATAGAAGACTATTTTTGAAAATGTATCACTGGAATGACTGGCTCGGTTATCACGCCATTCATTCTAGTGATAAATATTCAAAAATACTATTCTCTTGGTCTACAAATGAACGCTTTCCCAAGACAAACACAGAAGCCGTTATTGGCTGATATTAGTGTTAAATGGTTAAGCGAGATGATCAATATAAATTGACATGTAATAATGACGTCATCAGAATGGAATGCGGCAAGTGCAAACGGATTTCCCAGTAACTAGCACTCAAAATGAGGCTGTTTTCGAGAAAATAATGGCGTCATATATTTCTGTAATCTTCTTCTTCTTTTCGATCGCTGGTATCACACTTGAAGAGCAGTTCTCAAGATGAAATCTGTGGTTTTCTGGAGTTCTTCCACAGGCCCATACAGCTTTTCAAGAAAAGAGGTTGACAAAGGCCAGATCTCTTCTCTCAGCAGCTGATACCTACTGCAACATTGAAGTATGTACTCTGTGGTCTGTTCTGCTTCTCCACAAGGACAAGCGGGCGATGTCGTAAGGTGGAACCGCCTGTACATGTGTTGGTTTAGTCTGTTGTGTCCAGTTCTAAGACGAAAAATGGTCACTTACTCTGGCCTCGAGAGATGATGGTAGGCATCTTCTGATTGAGGTGTTCTATAGAGTGACTTGATGATAGTCTTCATCTCTGTATGGGTAACCATGTTTTCTGTCTGATTCTCTTCTGCACCTACCTTTGCCATCTTGTCTGCTTTTCTTTGGACTCCACAGTGTGAGGGGATCCACTGCAATGCTATACGAAAGCATTTGATGGTTTGTAGTGCTTCTTCAAGTTGTGGCAGCTTACCTTTGGTGATAGCCTCAAGGACGGAGTGGGCATCAGATAAAAAGACAATATGTGCAATAGGGTCTGCTGATGGTATTAGCTGCATGAACCAGTGCTTCGACTTCAGCTCTGTAGTTTGTGCAGTGTTTGCCTGTCGGTATTGCAGCTGACTCACGTTGTTCATTTGGATACTGTATGTGCAGTCCGGCACCTCCCCTCTTAATTGCATCTTTGGCTGATCCATCTGTGTAGATCCTTATCCATGTCTCCTGAGGGTACATTTCTTGCAGCATGGCTATGGTCAGGGCCTTCTTGCTCACATCACTGTGTTCATCTTTGGTTGTGAGATGAGGTACTGTGGTGCGAATAGCTATGCTCTCTAGTTACACATTACTACTTTATACAATTGTATATATTGTGGATTGGCGCGATGCCGCGCTCAGCTCCTATATAAACTATGTAAACAAATTCTCCAATCCTTATGTATAAGCCTATGGGTTTGTGTGGTTCCGCACCCAACCCCTACATAAACTGTGGACTGACTTATTTATCTTTTTAAATTGAAAATTGGCATTATCCATTTATTGTCAATCTCGCACCTACCAGGCTTTTTCCGTATAGCGTGAACAATAGGACGGGGAGACATTGATGATATAGCCTGAAAATTAACAAGTTAATAGCGGTACTGTACAAGACTTAGGCGTATGTCCCGAGACCAAGATGATGATGATCATGATGATCAATAATTGCTACGAAAACTGGTTCTGTTGCAATTCTCGCAGACAATTACCAAAATATTGACATGTAATTGTGTAGTATTAGCTTGATTGGTAGAATAGTCTGATTAGGTATTAAGTATAATACACGATAGTCATGCAAAAAGTACTAATTTTTTGGAGTCTTAAACTCACTTAGTCTTTCTTCTTGTTCTTGTTATGTAAATTCCGCCTTCGGAGTTTTCCCTTCATGCAAACATCCAAATATGGAGTATATTCCTCTCTAATTTCACTATTTGGGTTCAAGATTCAAGATTTAAAATTATTCATTTTCATATAACACATAAATTTTACATTTACTTGATTTAACATTAACATTCACCAAAGGCTGGGCCTATACAGCGGTGGACCCCTTACATTTAACATATAACAAACATATAATTCAGTGATAGTTGGCTCACGGATGAAGATAATCTAATATATTTACATGTATACATTTAAGACAGTAGACAATTAACACACACACACGTGGGAATGGGGAAAACACATGCATATCTTGTTTACAATATTATTATTATTATTATTATTATTAGTAGTAGTAGTAGTAGTAGTAGTAGTAGTAGTAGTAGTAGTAGTAGTAGTAGTAGTAGTAGTAGTAGTAGTAGTAGTAGTAGTAGTAGTAGTAGTTTATTATTGATGGTGATGATGATGATGACGAAGATCAACGTTAAAAATTATGTCGGCGCATAATCTGATCAAAAATACATTTATATAGCCTAAGACAATAATCCATACTTGTTTTAGATAGTATTTAGCATCATTACTTTGATTATTTTGTGTAAACTGCGAAGATCGTTGAATGGACGGGTTAAATAGGGCGTTTTTCTTAGTGTCATCCGTTTCCGTGATTTCTTTACCGTAGCAACGGTAGATAGTCAGTTCTACCTGGCACATTCCTGCCAAAATAATAAATTTTCAATTGCATTGTAAACTTGATAGAATCAAAATGTGCATAAAATAGTTTAAAATATGAGATTATTGTCCATATAAATTATTTATAAAAAAAATAAATACAAAATAAAAAAGCATGTTCTGTGCATTTGACTTTAGGATAAAATATTAACCACATTTATTTGAAACAGTTTAAAATGCGATAATGATTTCCATACAAACTATAGCAATAATTGGTTATAGTTATAGTGTGTTGACATATACCTAAAGCTGAACACACACCTTAAACTTTTATGAATTGTTTACCATTGTTAGGTCTGCTGCATTGATCGTCAAGCGACATTGCATCATTAAAATAGTATGCCTGAATAGATATAGTTAATTCAACAAATCAAAATCGTTTGCAAATACACATACACACACATTTAATAATAAATAAAGAAATAAATAACAATATAGGCCTATAATTTAGCAAAATAATGTATTCAATTTATTATGCACTTGTGTTGCCTCTCTTGGCTGCCCATCCTAACTAACCTCTGTGTGTATGTTCTCTCAATCCTCCGGCTGCCCCTGTGTCATATTCTTTCCCCGAGTGGCTGCGAGGCAGAGAACCTAGCACTCTTTTTCTTACTAATATATTTGTAAGTAATTCTATCGTGTGTGTGGTGTCCTTTGCACATTGAAGCTACATAAGCTTGCAACTAGGGATATTACTTAAACCATCGCTAATCTACTGATTTGCAATCAAACAACATTTGTACTTATTACAGTCAAGCAAACATCTAACCTGTTGATTTGTGGAGTAAAGAACCATGGTGTGCGAGGATTGTAAAGATCCTGCAAAGCAGACTCAATATGTGTCATCTGGTTATTGGCTCTGTAAAGAATGCGATAGTACAAGGGAGGAAGAGGTCCGCAGGAAATATTTTTCGGCAGAAACTACAAATCAAGTTACTGCCACAGCAACACCTATAAACACTACAACAGCAACTAACCTAGAGGACAGTGCAAATGCTCTAGCCACATCTAAAATGGTGACCCCTACCAAGCTTACACCTACCAATAAAACCCCAAGTAAGCATGACCTTGTCAATGACTTAAAGGAAGGTGCATGCCAGTGCGGTGAGCCAAATAAGCCATATATGATAAGGTGTCAGGTTTGCAAAGCATGGCTACATTACAACTGCTCAAATCTACTCCCATACATGCTAGCTGCTCTCACAACATCAAAACGCAAATACTCATGTAGTTTCTGCACACCCATCTCTAGCCACATACTAGAGTTTCTGTCATGGTATGAACTAACATTTGATAAGAAATATATGGGAAATGCAAACGAAATTCTGCTCAAAACATCACTAGTCAACACAACGAATGACAAATTGTCAAGTCAAACGGATAATAGTGAGTTGACCAACATACCTCTTATAGAGATAACAAATGAAGACTCAGTAGAAGTAATAAAAGAAAGCCCACCCAAGTCAACAAATGAGGGCACAAATAGCACACAACATACAGAGGAAGAATGTGCAACCTCTGAAGAAGTCTATGACTCGTCTACCCAATCAAAGGTTAATCTAAAACCTACTGTTAATACGGCTAACCATGTAGCTACACATGTGTGTGATGCATACACTGAAACAAACATGGGTGGTTATACTCAATTAAAACCCTCAGATGACTCTTGTAGTGAGATCCTTAGTGATGTCCTGGAAGAGATCAGACAGATCCGAAATGAGTATGCTGCTCTAAATATACAAGTGCAAGAATTGCAGATGAGTAAACAAAATGAGATAACTAGTGGCCATACTCATATGTCTAACCATATTGATCTTACAAGACCCAAAGAGCTACCAGAACAGCACAAACAGACAGTCGTTGAACATGTTTCTGTTCCGACCTCCAGGGATATCTCTAGAACCGAGAGTGGTCGTACACATAATATACAGACAATGAATAGGCGAGATGCACCCCAGTTGGGACAGGTAACCACCAAAGTGCAATTAACAAATACAATACACCCAACCAGAGGACCTAGGTAGATACCCAACCAGAGTTGTTCACAAATGAACCACCACATAAGTAGCAACACTATTAAGCCTGGGACCAGAAGTTACAGCCATGTCGTTGCTAACAACAATATCGTAGAAACTCCATACTCTCCATCCTTCTCTAGACAAACAAATGGTAACAACCACAATATGAAGCAATCTTCTGGCAAGTTATACAGCATACTTTCTGACCACACCAATAACAACAACATTGATCAGGGTCAAGCTCGCCATGCAAATACTTATCAAAAGAACAAAACATCACAAAATGTTCTAATTATTGGAAGTTCAACTCTGAGAAAGCTCAGCGGAATGTACATGTCATCTGAAACAACAAATGTAACTGTCCGTTCTTATGGTGGGGCACGAATCGGTGAAATTGCGGATAAACTTGAACAATTCCTATCAACTAACCACTACACCACACTTGTAATCCATGTTGGAAGCAATGATATTGCCAAGCGTAGAGTAAATGGAATGATCAATGACTACGATTCGATGATTGAACAAGCCAAGACACTAGCACCAACTATCCAAATATTGGTCTCTTCACTGCTGCCTCGACCTAACCATAGATACGAGAACAACTTGGTTTTCCAATTTAACGAAATGGTAAGGTCTCTAGCTACATGGCATGGTGTAACATATGTAGACAACTCTGAACTGTTCACCCACCCCAATGGGGAAGCCAATCTACTACTATTCAGGGACAACATACATCCCAACCACAATGGTCTTTGTCTACTATCCGAGAACATAACCAATTATGTTGCAACTTCTCATTCACTACAAATGCGAACAAACATGAGAGATTCACTCTCTCATGATTTCTTATAAGGGAGGGGGATAGGGGGGAGAACAACTGTAGCCTTATTAAACATATGCCAAGCAGAACACAGCTCGAACCAATTGCATTAGCGAACCGATATCACCTGCTAACCGACGTATACACACATAACAATACAACATGTATCGATAAAGCAGACAACCAGCCAAATCCACATGAACAAATAATTACACAACCAAACAGCATTCTGAAGAATTATCACCATACAATAAACCCAACCAAACAAAATAAAACCATTGTACATGAAGGAACTTGTAAACGTGTTAACACATGTGCATATCTCAAACACCCATTTGGAAACATGCCAACAAAATCACAGTTAATACTAAATAAGGTGATAGACAAGAAACGGGGTCTACTACACAAAGGCCCAAATAAAACAACTAGTGCTACCCAGAAGTCTCAATGTAATATGAATAATTCCAACAAACTTAAAGTATTTTACACCAATGCAGACTCAGTTTTAAATAAGAGGCAGGAGCTACAAATAAAGATATCGCAGCTATCCCCCCATATAATTATAATCACAGAAACAAACCCAAAACATCTAAGATATACTGTTCAAAAAGAAGAGCTGCAAATCAATGTATATGATATATTCACCAATATAGACAAACAAGACGTCTGTGGAATAAGTGTACAAGTTGCATCATCCCTAAATACCACAGAAGCAAAATCAACTCTCCGTAATCTACCTGAGGAAGTAGTTGGAGTAGAGGTTAAGTTAAAGGGGTCAGATACATTGCTAATCCTGGCAGTTTATCGCAGTCCAAACTCAAATGAAGAAAACAATACAAAATTAAATACATTTATTAAGAATGTGTCTGCCAAAAAGCATTCCCATCTACTAATTACTGGCGATTTTAATTTGCCAGAAATTGACTGGAAAGCAGGTGGTATTCTCGTAAAACAATCACAGCACGCTGATTACTTTCTGGATGCTGTAGGCGATGCTTTCCTTCACCAACATATCTCATTTCCCACAAGATATAGAATAAATTGTGAGCCTAGTGTCATAGATTTAGTATTCACCAATGAGGAAGAAATGATTGACAACATAATCCGTCTACCAGCCCTTGGTAAAAGTGACCATATATGCATTTATTATGAACTAAAATGCTACGCTGAACCACAGCAGAATATGACAAATAAATTGGCTTATGACAAAGGTGACTATTCCGCACTACAATCAGCTCTAAGTATTAACTGGGAAGCACTTTTCCACAACAAATCCCCCGAAGAATGTTGGATAAATTTCAAAAATCTTGTAAATAAATTCACGAAAGACTATATTCCAACCAAACAAGTTAAAAACAATAAAAGATATAGACCACCCTGGTTAGACAGAAAGGCCCTCAAGTTAGTGCGAAAAAAAGAAAGGAAGTGGAAAAGGTATCTGCAAACAAGAGCATCAACAGATTACAACAAATATGCTAGTATACGAAATCAGCTGAACCAATTCTGTAAATGGGCAGTTAAAAAATATGAGGAAACTGTAGCTAAAAATAGCAAATCTAATCCAAAGTCATTCTGGGCTTATGTAAATAGCCAGCTCAAGTCCAAAGATAATGTGGGAGACTTAGAAGATCTTGATGGCAATTTAATAACCACAAACGAAAGAAAAAGTCAAGAACTAAATCGCTTTTTCTCTAGTACCTTCACCAATGAGAACCTAGATAGTATCCCAACATTTACAACAGAGACTACAACAACAATAAACAATATTACTGTCTCTGTTGAAGACGTCAGAAAAAAACTTGCAGATTTAAAAACAAATAAATCAGCTGGTCCTGATGACCTGCATCCAAGAATTTTACATGAACTAAAAGATGTATTATCTGAAGCACGTAGAATAATTTATAACAAGTCATTATCAGAAGGGACTATACCTTCTGACTGGAAATGTGCTAATGTTATACCTGTGCATAAAAAAGGAGCAAAGAGGGATCTGAACAATTACAGACCCATCAGTCTAACCTCAGTTCCATCCAACATACTTGAAAGCATAGTAAGGGACAAGCTGATAGAGTATATGAAGAAAAGTGAAATAATTACCGAATACCAACATGGGTTCCTACGGGGGAGATCAACGGTAACTCAAATGCTAGAAGTAATAGACGAATGGACAAATGCTTTGGATAATAAGAAATCGATTGATGTAATTTATCTTGATTTTAAGAAGTCTTTTGACTCTGTACCACACGAGCGATTGTTTATCAAGTTAAACGCATATGGTATTTCGGGGAAACTCCTAGAATGGATTACGTCATTTCTAATAGGAAGAAAGCAGATAGTCGTGGTTAATGGGGCAGCCTCAGATTGGGCCAGGGTCATAAGCGGTGTCCCACAGGGCAGTGTACTTGGCCCACTACTGTTTGTAATATACGTAAATGACATGCCAAGAAACATCAAATCCAGACTCTATCTTTTCGCAGAAGATACTAAACTGTTCAACTCAATAACTGATGTGAGTGATTGTGAAATCCTGCAAAATGATCTAGAGGCCATTCAAAACTGGGCCCAAAATTGGCAATTAATGTTCAACACAAACAAAAGCTCAGTTATGCACATTGGCCACAAGCCAAGTGCCAGTAATTGTAAGTACACACTCCTTGATAATGATATAACACTAGCCCTAAAGGAGGAGAGCGAGATCAATGATCTGGGTACAATAATCGATTCAAACCTAACATTTGAAACCCATATAAATAACATCACATCAAAAGCCAACAGAATGACAGGGCTTATATGGAGAACGTTTCATTCCATTACTACAGACATATTTAAGATGCTGTACCAAAGTTTAATACGCCCTCATCTGGAGTATGCTGGTCCCGTTTGGTCCCCACACACATGGAAATTTGCCGAACAATTAGAAAAAGTCCAGAAACGAGCGACTAAAATGGTACCAGCTTTGCGGAACATGTCCTATGAAAATCGTCTTCGGAATCTCAACTTACCAACCTTAATGTATAGAAGAATACGAGGAGATCTCATAAATGTTTTAAGTATCTTAATAATATCTACTCAGTAAATCCCAGTAAACTATTCACATTAAATCAAGAAGACAGAACACGTGGCCACAAATTCAAACTTAGAAAAACTAGAGCGAATACTAACAATAGACTGAATTTTTTCTCCAACAGAATCATAGACTGGTGGGATGCATTACCGGAAACAGTCGTTGACGCACCTACCATAAACACATTCAAAGCTAGACTAGACAAAATCTATGTAACGCACCCAGTGTACTACAACTATAGAGCATTAGATAAGCCAAATCACCCGAAAATCACCATACATTAATAATTAATAATTATAGTTTATACACCAGCTGATAATAGGACGTAAAAGTCCTGGTAAGCTGTATACTTGTTATGTTATGTTAGTAGTAGTAGTAGTAGTAGTAGTAGTAGTAGTAGTAGTAGTGGTAGTAGTAGTAGTAGTAGCGGTATTATTATTATTATTATTATTATTATTATTATTATTATTATTATTGCCATATATAACAATACAGCCTAATTTGTATCAACATTTCATTATTATTATTATTATTATTATTATTATTATTATTATTATTATTATTATTATTATTATTATTACACAACTGCAATCATCAACATCAACAATTACGGATGCATTATTATTATTTGCAGACGTGTATTTTACATTCTAGTCGTTGTCCTGGCAACAGGGTACATGTGTGTTATTGTACTGCCATGGTGGTGACGTCTGCATTCATGTCATTGGATTGGATTTGTAGTATCTTTCTAAGAATTTTTTTTAAAAGAGCTTTGTGTAAGAATTTGTGTGCGTATATTTATACGTGTTGCTCCGGAGTTGTATTGCTTGGTGGGATGGTTTTTGTGTAGCTGTCATTGTTCTATAATAGGTTTGGTATAGTTATTCTTAGTTTGTGTGTTGTGCGAGTGTATATCGGAGTTGTTCCTAAAAAGGTTTGATAATGAGGAGGGTAGATTGCCATTATGGTAGTCGCTTAAGAAAGTGTATAGTTGGACCACTCCAGTGTCTTCAAGATTTAGCATTTTCTTTCGCTTTTAAAGACATTTTGGCCCTCTGCTGGCTGTGCAAATAATTTGATTGCCTGCTTTTGTAATGATTTTAGATGTGCTAGTTTAGTTTTATGGGTGTTAATCCAAATTACATTGCAATATGTGATTTGTGGAAGTATCAGTGTACAATTTAGAGTTTTTAGAATATTAGGGGGAAGATATGGCTTAACTCTGCGCATGATACCGATGTTCTTTGCTACCTTGGATCTCACCATTTCTATATACTTCTCCCAGGTTAAGCTTTTATCAAGATAGACGCCGAGAACATGACATATTGTGCTTCGTGAATTCCTTGATAGTTTACATGCATTTTGGGGAGAGCTATTTTTTTAATTGTTAGATTTTGTGAAAAGTATATAGTTAGTTTTATCGACATTTAGAGATAATTTATTCACTTTAACCAGTCTATGATTTTTTCATTTCATTATTTGCATACTTGTATACAGTGTCTATGTTCCTGTGGCTATGAAAGGCATTGGTATCATCCGCAAACAATATTAGTGAGAGGCGATTACATGCTTTGGGTGAGTCATTCATGTATAATAAAAACAACAGAGGACCAAGAATTGTTCTTTATGGAATGCCACAGACTAATTTCCTGTCTCTTAACATGGCCCCACTGAATTTTATACAGTGTTCTGTTAGTTAAATAGCTATATATCCAATTTAATGCAATGCCCCTAATGCCATAGTGGGCTAGTTTCTAAAGTAATAAGTCATGATCAATAGTATCGAATGCTTTGGAGAGGTCCAAGAACACACATAGAGTGTGCTCAATTCTCTCAAGGGATGCAGTTATTTTTTCCAGCATATCCACAATAGCAAGCATGGTAGAGTGTTTTTCTCTGAAGCCATACTGAGATTCATAGATTATAGAGTTTTTACTAAGATATTTATAGTTCTATTGTAGTATAATCTTTCCAAAAGGTTAGAAAAAAGTGGAAGTACTGAAACTGGCCTATAGTTAGTAAAATCAGATGGGTCTTTAGCTTTGAATATAGGTGTTATGCATGCAGTTTTTAATTGGGATGGAAATATACCATGTGAAAGTGATAGATTGCAGATGTGATTCAGTGGCGTTAGTATTTCTCTAGCACAGGTTTTAAAGATTTTCCATTTAAAGTTATCAATGCCGGCACTCTTAGTTGGGTTAATTTTCATAAAGATTTTGTAAATTTCTTCATTGTCAGTAGAGGTCAGGAACATTGAGGATTGGTAATCGCCTGTCAGGTAGTCTTGCACATTTTTTCCAGAAACAAAACAAACAATACAAATACATACAAACAAGGTTTTGGGTGGTTATAGGTGATTAACACCGGTTTCTGTTTTAAGTTTGGATTTAGAGGTGGAGATTAGTTACTATAGTCATATTTATATTAGGCTTGACGAGGATAATCATGTTAAAGTACATTGTTGAGGCTACTGATACTAGGTTACTGGAAGCTTCCGTATTGATTATAAAGCATCATAGCTTCCAGTTAATCAGTATCATAGGCCAACAGGCTGTTGCACATATAATATTCATCGCAGTGAACAGTTGGATGGGAATCCATGTGGGTTAATATAGGAATTATAATTATAATATTGCTTTAGTGTTACCATATGGGTGTTTACTCAAATGCTGTAGCTAAACACTCTTCAGCCTTTGCATTGCCTGAACAAACCACAGTTTGGAGCAAAATGTAATGCCTAAAGCTGCTTTGGTATTTTTTATGCCCCAGGAACGAGTTTTCGATGAGGCTTTCTTTGGCTCTGGTGTCAATGATAATGCCTTTAATTCCATATTTAAAAAAAAACCTTTTATCATCCTATGCTATCATAGCATAGGAGGATAAAAAGGCATTTTGGATTTTTTTTATTGATTTAATCTGCATTTATTTGGCTGAATGATATTCACAGTATATATTGTGCGTACAAGGAGTCCACTAGAGGCATAGCCTATGTACCGTAGATCCCCTTACATAAACATACATAAAATGGGGCCACCACGGATCGCCGAATGGCTGCCAGGGAGGTAGTATCACACTATTATTAACATGGTATGAACGCCCATTTAGAGACAAGCCTCCACAGTGATATACACCACTGATCGCCATCAATCACATGGCCAGCTTCTCTCTGTCTCTATTCTGTGTAGGCTCAGACAAACACGTAGTCTCTGCCAGAGTCCCATCGGCATGATGGGACCACCCATAAGGGCTTCCATCTACCTGTTTCATCTGGATCGATAGTGATCTTCATCCCCTCAGGGGCAGGGGCTAGCTGCTTCACTCTGCCGCCGGCTAAGAAACATATCTCTAGGACTATATGAGTCGTTTGCGGGCTAGTGAGTCTGACTCGCTGAAGCAGTTTAACAGCACCCTTGACTCTGGAGACATGTGACACACCATCTACCCATAGGATGCCCTCCTGGAGGTTAACAGCTTCTTCTGGTCCATCGAATGGACGACGCAGCAGGAGCTTTCCACCTGTAACCCCGATCTGGTGACCCACCCTCGTCAGGGAGACACCTTCACCTATGTAGGTGAGGAAGGATGATCCCCGATTGTAGAGCTTTCGAACAGTCCCATCGTTTTTCACAACAGTGGAGGGGGGAGTAACCTCTATGGCAATGACTGTGGGAGGCCTATATAGGGGCAACCATGTTTCCCAGTCACCCCCAGGTCCAGTGCGGTACCACACTTCATTCTTCTCAAATATGAACTGCAGGTTTTTTGCCAGGGTCAGTAGCAGACCATCATGTGTCATCGGTGGGGCATTGCTCGAATAGGGTTTGACCAGATGAAAGCCAAGGTCGTCATTTAGGGTGTTGATGTCTGCCACCTCTGTATCCGAGACCTCAATCAACGGCTCAAGGATGTACTTCCTCTTCGGGAAATTGTACCGAAACACGATCTTGTGGCCATCTATGTTGCAACCCAGGTTCTTCTTCGACACATCCTTGAGGTCTGTGAGCAGCTCCACCCCATCACCACCAATGGGGTGGAGGGAGAATGCCTTTGAATTTGCTTCATACTGTAGGATGAATGACTTGCCATCCCTCTCTTCTACCTTGGCAGCATCAACTGCATACACATCTGCCAGGTCAGCAAGACCAGTCAAGTGAGCAAATATGGGTTCCATAGCATGCTATAGGAGGGGTTTAAACAGTTTATATATAAACATATAACCATGCCGATTGTCCGACTGCTGCTCTCTAGTGGTGAGAACATAATCTCACCCTCTCTAGAGGGGAAACGGGTGATACCGTACCGTGTAGAATGGGTCCTCTTCGAGGTGCCCCAGCGGGGCACAACATACATACACGCTAATGTGCTACATCAACCTCCAGGCAGTGCGCACAGCAGCTCACTGGTAGAAGTAGGCCGGGACGTGATAGAGTATCTCCCAGGTGCCAACAGCAACCTATGGAAAGCCATCAGTCCTAGCCTGTTCACACCTGTAAATCACCTGTTTGACAGCCCTTCCATTAACATATATGCCAGCACGGATGGGATATCGGACGCCCATTTAGAGTTTACACTCTTATTACTCATTGACCTGACATGATATCACACCACGAATATATGACCTTTGCCGAGATGATGAAGAGCCAGCTACAGGGTTGCCCTTTCATGACCTCTGCACAGATAATGGCCCAGATGCTCGTACTGCAACAAGAAGGAGAGCGACTACAGCGGGAGAGCGGGTATCAACAGAACGCGAGCATTGCAAGGAGGCAAAGGAACAGTGAAGGTTCCTGATACTGGCAGGCCCTCATAGAGGAGAGTATGCGGGACGCATGAGTCTTAACAGACGCCGATGAGCCAGATGTCTACAACGATGTCACAGCCAGATGCCATACAGTGGGAAGAGGAAATGGCGCAGAAGTGTAAGACCAAGAAAGCCATCCAGCGGCGGACCTATCTTGGGCATAAGGTGAAGTTCCAGATGTCACATCTCAGAAAGCTACTGGCACCCGACATAGTGCTGGATGACCCCTGTCTAAGAGATATCTGTCGCGACACCAGCAAGCTGGCACCATCCACCAGGCTCTCCAAAATGAACCCTTCTATGACTCATGAGCAAATTCTGCAGGTGATGCAGGTTTAATCTCAAGGTATACTATGGCAAAATCAGAGTGGCGGAAGCAACAAGAACTATACCCCTCCCTGACGGCTGTCGAGGGCGGTACCATCCATGGCTGGCAACTCCAGCAGATAGATACCATCAGACAGAATCTCCTCCATGAGGCAGAAAAGTACAGCAGAACGTGCAGGCGATATAAGACAGCCTACAACGTCCTCGCGTGTACAACCACTGCTGCGGGTGTGCTTGGAGCCAGTGCTTGGGTGGCAGCTGTGGCCACCCTCGCTACAGGGGTGGGGGTCATCGTCGCCATCCCACTGGGTGGCGTGACACTAGCCGCCACTGTCTTGGCCACAGGCTTGGGGTGGAGTAGCAGCAGATCACAAGGAGGCTGGAGAATGTTAACTATGTGGCACTAGCACAGAGTATGCTACGGACTATCGACGAGTCTGTCAGCAAAGCTCTCGAAGATGGCCAGGTCACCGATGAAGAGTCCCACCATATATTGAAGGTCCAGGCCCTTTACCGCACGGAGAAACCTAAAGTGCGACAGCAATACCTCAAAGGCTCCAGCGGGCAGGTTGATATGGAGGAGTTAAAAAACGAGATGTTACGGCGAGGTCGTCTCACTGGTCTCTGGAGTCGAGACAACTACAAATAGTGTGCTGCCTGTATGGTAGCTTTAAGAACACCAGCATATATGGCCTTCCCACTGAACCTCACGACAGTCATCCGGAGCCAACTGCCCCTCCTGGGTACACGCTTGACTCGCCTGAGAGGTCTACTCGATGATATACCAGAGCTAACACCATTCTCCATCACAGTGGATGGATGGTCCCGAACCAGCTTCTCCATTAACCCACGACTGCTGACCAACCTCCCCATCACCATCAAGGATGCGAAGCAAGCTCATACTTGGATGGCTGCTCCAAGCCTCTCATACTGGAATCAGCAGCTGAATTTTACTGTGTGGTGTGCCACGGCAGGATGTGGAGTGAGTTCCACCCTGCTTGCCTCCTATTCTGGTACTCCTGAAGTTGTGTGCTCATCGCCAGCTGTCTCAAATTCAACGTGTACTTCACGGCGCGACGAATACTCCATGAGCTGGGTGTAAGGCTCCCTAATACAAACGACTTCGACCCACAGTTCAACAGTCATAGTGTCTCAGCGGCCAGCAGACTACAGAGAGAGTTCAGTGCTCACCCAGACTATTGGTGACATGGTGGTCGGAAGACAGTGACATTCTCGTTCGATCCAGACTCCGACCCTAGAGCTCTGGTGCAAAATATGCACATCACTGGCTTGCGGCAGGACTATCCAGATGTGTGGAAGTACTTTGTCCCACACACCACCTCAGGCCTCACACCAGCAGGGATCGTTCGGACCAACCAGTCCCTGGAAGCACTGTGCTACTGCCTCCTTATGGCACAGACCCAGCTGCAGTATTCCATAGATGGTGTCAGCGGAGCAGAGGTCCAGGCCCCATTGAGGATATGATCATCGTGGCAGACCCCAATAGTCTTATTGCTAAGTTCCAGCAGCGGTTGCAGAAGGCCCGTCGCAAACTTGACTTTGCTATTTCGCCACACCTACGGTTGATTCCGAGCAACATGATCGTGACCATCGAGGACCTCCAAGTCAGGGGCTATAACAACATGATAGTTGAGGGGAGTTCCCCCGGTGTCCACTTCGGCTTCAACACTGACATCAATGCCCCTACACGTAGTACGGGCCATACAGTCGTTCCGACCCTGACACTGCAGCCAGTCGACACAGCAGCTCCAGGCGCCCCGACCCTGCAGCCAGTTGACACGACACCGCTTCCTGTGGTAGCTCTACGAGTGTTGTCAGGCCTAGCTATCGTGGCGCTCGGGATCAGCCTACTCCGCCGCTAGCAAATCAGCTGTAAGACTATCCTGACTCTCTACAGTAGCAGTGGGGACCACGGTGAGACACTGAACCAGCTTGGCATGCCCTACAGCACCTATACCTGCTGCCAACATGCACATCCAAGGGCTGGAGGGTTCTGCAGTGCATCCCTTTTCCAGATTGTAGTATCGCAGAGCCTTGTTCAGCTCTGAGTCCGGTGAGGCCATGGCAGTCTGCAACGGCTGGAACACATCTGACAGATACTCCCTATCCTTGTAGAAAGTTTTAACTCACAGGAGCTGCTCGACGATACTCCCGCCGATTAAAGTATTAATAATACTCCCGAATAAGGTATTCAAGGATGCAGATCTGTCCCTTACCAAATCCTAGATAGAGCTTCACAGCTGTCAGCTCCTCTGTCAGCTCAGCACCAGAGAGCTGAGCGAGCTCATCTGGTGTCTTCTTCTTGTAGTCCTTCAACTCCATCCGGAAGACATCATAGTACTTCTCGCATAGCATGAGCCCGGACATGTTTAAGACGTCTCAATAGAGATATAAATATTCCTGAGTACCAACCTGGACACCTGGCGGATGCAGACTGGGAAGGTCTTATCAGCTCTCTCGACAGGGGACACAGATGTTTAACCATGTTGTATACTCAGTGCTTGAACAATGACGTCAACGGTACAGATCATGAAGCAACTGCCCGAGAGCCAGGCGAATCTTCAGAAGGTGGAGAACCTGCTGCAAACCAAGACACAGAAGTTACTGACCAAAGCAAAATCTGTGGCAGTCCATGTCGCCGGTAACGTGGAGGCGAATGTGGCCGTGGCGAAGATGACAGGGGGAAATGAGGTTCTTCCTGCTGCCACTGCGGCTGTTCTCGCTACAGTGGTGAGTGGGGTGGCCGGGCACTGTCTCGGAATAACTCACCCCATCCCAAAGATCGCCCACAGTGGTGCCTCCTACATTGTTGCCGCCGAGATCATGGGTGAAAGTGTTACACTAATGGAGGCCGCAGTTCTAGGGCTAGCAACGGTGCAATGGCTGACATCATTGTCGCCTACATTTAAAACCTCTGAATAGTGAGAGATGGATCACGAGATACCTGCAGCATATGGGGCATGGCGTGCCGGAGGGTGGTGTGTAGCCCATAGTCGAGCACGTGGACTGAGGAATGCCTGGGAATGGTGGACTGACAGAACCACTTGTTCTAGTTATCGATGACCCTGCAATGGACCAGAAGACAGTCACCTACCATAGCAACATCACCAGGCGCCTCCGGCACATAAGGATAACTGTCTTCATCCTCTTTCAGAAGTACACACGCGAGATCTCACCGGACATCTGCCACAATGCCCGGTTGCTATACTTCAGCTCCAAGTGTGGACATGCCCTGTCTGAGACCATATACGACAGCCTAACCCTCAAGGAGACCAAAGGGGACTTTATCGCAGGTGTACAGATGGCAGCTGATCTGTACCGCTTCATCTTCAGCAACAAGGAGACAGGTGAGCGGTCACACTTCAAGCCATCTCTGGAAAAGGCGCAGACCTTCACCTACAAGCTGAATCCAGCCAGGAATCTAGCCTGCTCTATGCGTCATCGCTGACAGACTGTCGGCTGCAACATTTTTTCTTTCAACAGAAGGCTGAGGAACTTCGTCCGTGGTCTCCGCTCCTTCGTCAGATGCTTGAGGACCTTCGTCAGAAGCTACTTCGTCAGGAGCTTCTTTGGTTGTTTTGGCAGAAGCTACTTCGCCAGAAGCTACTTCGTCAGAAGCTACTTCGGCAGTTTTGGCAGAAGCCTGTGGCTTCTTCTTCTGACGAAGTAGCTTCTGATGAAGTAGCTTCTCCTGAAGCTTCTCCTTAATATGATAATTTCGCTGAAACTCTTCCCACTGAGGGTCCTTCTCTGGGATTTTGTTCATCTGGTGCATCTCATGGAAGACCCACTTTTCCCATTTGAGGCCGCGACTAGCATCGTACTTGCTAGCGGGGCATTTCATGAGGTAGTTCAGGAAGTCTGGTTCTTTTTCTGTTGGTTTGGGCCACAGGTAGGTTGAGTGCCCTACCCTGGGTGCTGTCAAACTTCCGGTAAAGTATCCGAGTCAGGAGTTCTTTTGTACTACCAGCTGGCGCTCCTTCCTCTATGGAGGCCAGTATCTCCGCATCAAATGGAGGAGATAATGTTGATGTCATGAAGCAGTCCTCTGACCCTGTCACAGTGGGACAGTGCACGCTGTGGCTGTGACTGTCATGCAGACTTGTCCAGCTGCCTATAGACAATCTGCTGGAGAACTTTACCAAACATGGCAGCCGTTTAAAACCTCTATATACCCAGACCGTAAACATGCTGCAGTATGTGCAACATCCAGATGGGGCCATTGAACCCGTGACATCGCACCACACTGATCCTCGGAAGGACTGCCTGATGGTCATTCGACCCAGTATACACGATGAGAACCTGCTGTCCGCTGCTGGGAAGTACATTGACTTTGCAATTTCGGCACAGATCTATGAGATCAAGAGCATGGCACTCGAGTTCAAGCTTCAGAGCACAAAAGAACAGACGTAGAGCTCCCGCAGGTTCTGAACAGGTGGGAGATCGTGCAGGGCAACAGCACCGTTGACACCACCTATGTGAACAATGAGTACCGAGTCCTAGGTCCGCTGACTCGTGGCCCAACCTTCTATGCAAAGGGAAAGGGGTACTACGCTATGGGGTGCAATGAGGGGTTCACGGAATTCGAACTACGGGCAGGTGTCGAGAAGCCTGTGGCAGTTCCACTCTTAACCCTCCTTGAGAACACACATGTGAATCCAGCTGCCATGCAGGATAGGCTGTTCCTCCGGGTGTACACTGAGCAGCTCGCAGATGCGAGGATGAATGCTCCAAGACTTCATGTCTGGCATGACGAGAATGACCAGGAGTTGAAGTAAACGGGTTCCAAACAGCGGATCGTGCATGTGGAGCGAGAACGCCAGCAGGTCCAAGACACAGCTAACCAACGGGTAGAGGTGACATTGCATCGTGGTGCATCGGACAGTGTCGCTGCTGCGGTCCTGGTTCGGAAGGGAGGAGCCATCCAGCAGGTGGATAAGCTAGACGACTTCAAGCTTGTGGTTCCTGGGACCAATGTTCTTGGTGACGTACGCAAGCTGGCTGATTGCCAACTCTACAGACAGAAAACTAAGTCATATGCACTTCTGTGCCTAACCAGTGGAAGCGACGACCTCGAGTCGGCACTCATGGGCCGTCATCACCTCGGGGGCAGGGACATCCCACCTAATCAGGAATCAGGGCAACTGGCTCAGCTTCAACATTGGAAACCTCATAGCCTGAACTCGCGCATTAGGTGTGACGGTACTTTATTTTGGCTATGCTAAGGTATGCGTGTCGAACACATCAGGTATTCAGCTTGGCGTGCGTAGAGCATGACTCCTGTCGTCACAGCTGCAGCTGCCACCACTACGATACGCTCTGATGTCTTCTGACCTGTCGATGCTTCATAGTCGAGGGTTGGCTCAGATATCTTTACAGCCTTGTAGTATTCATCGAGACTCTCATCTGCCTCTTTGAGGCTCTGGTTGGCCTGAGCTCAGAGTTTTCGTCGGCGTGCCTCCCTCTGGCGCATATGCTCGAGAGCTTTGCTGTACTCAAACTTCTCCTAAGACAGCTTCTCCATCGTCTGGTTATGATGCTCACGCTCGACCTCTGCCGCCTTCTTGTCGGCGAAGCTGAGTCCCCAGTTCGCTAAGGCAAACACGCCCGCATTCAAGATTGTGGATGCCATGCTATAGACTACAGTTTAAAGCTACTATATAGCTGCCCCAGCGACGGATCCCCAGAGCGATGTATGAACCAGAGGCTGATCCAGTCGAGGATATAGATGACGAGGACTATGAGGAGGACTATGATGAGGAGGATTATGATGCAGACGACTACAATGCCGGTGGTGAGTATGATGATGTAGAGCCTGAATCCCACAAGCTAGTACACAGAGCGAAATGAATCTATCGCACTTACGGTTCTATCAGCAGTTGGGGCTCTGATCGCTCTGTTCACAACGAAGGCTGGCGAGATGGTCCGCAAGATCGCCAACAATGCTCTCCATGGTGTGGAGAAGATTTCTGAAGCCTCTGGAGTAGCTACGTTCATCGGAGTCGCAGGCCCTTGGCTACCGTACGTTGCCATAGTGCTCGTGGCCATCCGGGCCACCGAACATTTATGCCATACTATATACGGATGGCGTCTCTGTATGCCCTGGTCAAGTCCCTTAACTTCTGAAGGTTAATCAAAAAACTACTATTCAGTGAGGATCCAGCACAGACTAGACACTGTAACTTCCTAGGGGTACTCGATAAACTACCGTTCAGTGAGGATCCAGCAGAGACTAGACGCCAGTGTATGGAGGTGTTTGAGGAGGTCTTCAGTCTTCTTCTTCTTTTCGTTCGCTGATCATACCGCCAGTCCTGTAAGTGACTATCGACATGATCATAAGTGTTAAGTGCGTGGATCCATAGTTTATTAGAGTGCGCCGTGCGGCCTGGAACCTCCGTCTTCAGCACTCGAGGTTTCTGTCAGGGTCACCTCACCCATACCTCCTTTAGTCGCCTCTTACGACACGAAGAGGATACGGAAGGTGTATTCTAAGCCCCACCTACAGGGCGTGGAGGTCTTCAGTGATAGTCGAATGAATGATGGCCATCTGTTCGTCTGTTTAAAGTTCGCCAAGGCCATGCGTGACAGGACGGGAGCGGACGTCAGTGATAAAATCACCCAAGCCGTGCGTGACAGGATGGGAGTGGACGTCAGGGATGAAATATTACCATGAGCCCCCTCAACTACTCGAGGCTGCACGTCACAAGGGCTACAACTTCACATTGGGGGCAGTTAGCCAGTGGCTCAGCTGCCAGGCGATGCGGCTCAGCTGCCAGGCGATGTGGCAGATATACAGACCTCGTCCACGGCACATCAGGCATGCCCATTTCGAGGAAACTGTTCCAAACAGAGTTCACCAGGCAGATGTTCTATTCCTTCCCCATGACTCGGTTGGTCGTAAGACCTACAAGTATGCCCTCACCATCGTCGATGTCGCCAGCAGGTACAAGGCGGCAGTACCGCTCACAGACAAGTCAGCTGGCCAGGTGGCCCAGGCATTCCAGGGTGTCTACGAGGCTTCGGAAAATCCACTCCAGTGGCCGGAATTGTTGCAGGTGGATGAGGGTAAGGAGTTCAGAGGGGAGACTGCAGCCCTCATGCCGAAACACGGTGTGGCAGTTAGGCGAGGTGAGGTAGGGCATCACTGTGCCCAGGCTATCGATGAGCAGTAGAATCGGACACTGGCAGAGAGACTGTTCCCACACCAATACGCCCAGGAAATGCCCATGCAGAGTGAACGTTCTAGAGTATGGGTGAGAGGGTTGCCTGCTGTGGTGGAGAGATCCAATGCCAAGGTTACTAGGCTAATCGGGAAGAAGCCGGTAGAGGATATCAGACACTCTGCTGGTCACAGCTCTAGGTGAGCGAATAAGGAACAAGGGAGAGGCGTGCCTACCACCTGATGCTCTGGTTCGGTACCTGTATGAGCCTGGTGAGCAAGAAGGTGGTCGACGGTGTGCAACAGATCCTAACTGGTCGATAGATGTTCACAGGCTTGACAGGTATGTGGAGGCGGAGGGGCGGTCTACACTGTACTACCTGGCACGCCAGTATGGAGTGCCTAGGCGCCTATTTGTCATAGAGCTTCAGCTAGTCCCTCCTGCAGACACAGCTACCACCACCTAGGGTGCTAACATGATACTCGATGGGCTCGGTATGGACCACATCTGGCAGTACATGGTGCTTATCATAGTAAGCGGAGTCCGAATTTTTCCTGCGCATACGTCACCATACCCTGGCTGCACATGCGTAGGCCTCGGTTTTTTTAGCTCTGTCCACCCTGCCATGTAGGGCACTGTAGAACCGCTGCCAAGAGACTTCATTATGCCGCTTTGACATTCCCTTAGCCGAGCACTTACTTGCAGCTCCGCTCTCCACGTAGTAGCATTTGGAGCAGAGAGCGATGCCATGAGAGCCTTCGAACTCGAGCTTGAACAGTCTCGGAGTCCGTCCAGACCATTTGTCCCAAGCTAGCCAGTCCCGCTTATGAGCTTGGTACTCTTCTCGCATCCCAGGGCGAATGACGTCGTCGAGGTTGGAGCCTGCTATAGTGATATACACGGAGTCAGTGTCCATCTGCAGGCACTCAAAAGCTGTCCCGAGCTATGTAGCGATCGAGGAAGCCTTAGTAGAACTCCAGCATTCACAGCTTCACGAGCTCATAAACCGCTATCCCCACCTGGAATGGCCTTCGAATAGTGATTCTCGGCTTGCGACTTTGGAGCTCGTATGACTCACCGATCTCCTCGAACCATGTACTAACCATGTACTACGCAGGGCCGTGTCTACCATGCATTCATCCTTCTTGAGGCTGGTGTTGCTATGGCGTTCTAGGGCCTCGATGAGCTTCCCGTAGGCACTGTTGCCGAGAGTTTGGAGATCTGCCAAGAGCGCTTTGCGCTTATCTACATATCCCGAGCGGCGGGCCTCTGTAACATTCTCCATGAACCACTTGAATGGGCGCTTGGCCTCATAGTCTATGGTACGGTATATAGCAGTGATCTCCAGGCCATGGGTTATATACCACTTGAGTGTCGGGGCATACAGCAGGCGCTTCTTGCCAGAGAGGGCACTGACCAGCTTCTGGGTGATGGGCCGCTTCCTCCCTGTTCGCCCTAGATATGCCAGCATCTCAGAAGAGATTGCCTCTACTGGGATCTCGTGGTTATAGAAGAGAGGAGGCATTTCCTCGCAATTGGCCCACAGAGCCGTGGGGACCTCTATATTCACCTCAGCAAACCCAAACCAGCTGTCTGCTAGGAGAGCCTCCTTAAAGCTGGCTACCCCACTGGCACCGGACCAATGGCGCACTGTCTCCTTACCACATGGCATCTCATTGTCCATCGTTGACAGGTACAGAGCATTTGCATCGTAGCCGAGTAGACATTGGCAGACACGCTCACTCTGGCGGATTCGAGTCACACCGGCCTCGTGGTATTTGGTGAACACGATGCTGGGACCAGCACCCTTCAGCATCTTGTAGGCTTCCTTGCCAGGTGAATAGAGGCTAACATCCGGCATGTGCTGAGTGGTTCCACGTAGGAGGTACTGCAGTGACACACCTGGGAGACACTGTGTCTTTGAGGATGTCTATTTCTCGTTCTGTGTAGGACTCCCGCATCCACTCTAGGGCTTCGATGAATGGACTGACGTCCCGGTTATTGTAGTATCGCAGCCAGTTGGCGAATGTCCGCATTCCATGCCCGCTGAATGTCTGGTTACACTATTCCCACTCTGATCGCGTCAAGAGGTAGCCCGCCCGCCCCCCCCCCTTGAGCTTAGATGTCCATGCTGAGTAGTCAGGAAGCCCTTGATAGTTGGGCTTCTCATGTGTGTCAAACCATTCATACAGGAGCCAGCACTTCTGCTGTGTACACCCGTAAGCTTGGACCCATACCTCATACGAGACTCCTGGGCCGAGGTAGTTCAGCACATCGAGAAACCGCAGCTCAGGTGTTATGAGGAACATGGTCTGACTAGCCTTCTTGGCGACTTTCACTGTACCTGTACTGTCAGTCAGCTCATCGACAAAGTACTTCTTGATGAGGTTCAGGTCATACCGCCCAGAGTTGAACCCTAGTACAGACACTTGACCACACCACTCGTTGATCAGTTGCTGCTGTTGCTTTGAGATCTTCTCCAGGTCTGTCGGTATGTACTGTGCCCTAACACTTGTTCGGATTAGAGATGCTCGCCATTGGATCACCAGCATGAACTCTCTGATCAGTTCTTTGGGGTCAGGATTGCAGAGGTGAGTGGGCTCACTCATGGCGCCATCTAAGGAGCAGCCAACTGACACAGAGATAGGTATGCGAGTACTCTCGATCGTGAGTCTACGTAGGATGAGCCTTGATACCATCTAGGAGTGCTTCGAAGTCGTAAACTATGAAGTGTGGGTATGGGACAGTCCGAACTTATTTAGGGACACTTGAGCAGCATTTTATACAGCACTCTCACTGTGCCACAAGCATGCATCCAGAGGCGCTCAGCTTCTCCTCTCAGGACTGTCTTGCAGTATCTTTGTTCCGCATCCTCACCTCGCTGGTGTTGTGGGCACCCGTGCCAGTGACAGCCATGGAACTGGGAAACGGTGTTGG
This sequence comes from Chaetoderma sp. LZ-2023a, assembly GCA_034401795.1. NCBI lineage: Eukaryota > Metazoa > Mollusca > Caudofoveata > Chaetodermatida > Chaetodermatidae > Chaetoderma > Chaetoderma sp. LZ-2023a. The sequence goes on along the minus strand of CM067360.1, from coordinate 96,301,685 downwards.
TGGTCAGATCATAACCATCTACGGGTGCACCCGCGATCCAGCGCTCACCACAGTGCCCACACTCTACATGGTGTATGTGCACGCCTCTGTTTCTCGATCCAACGAGTAGCTACTGAACTGGATGGTTGGGGTGGATAGAAGGCTTTCTCATATGCAGACTGTGGCGCCTCAACCTTCTCTCCAGGACACACAATTGTTGCTTTGCCGCCTATCCAGTGATCAGCGTGGCGTTGAAGATGGCATGCCTGTGTACACCTCTGCTGACAGTGACTGCAGACTAGTGTATGTGCCAGCTTGGAGATGTTCTTGATGTAGAAGGCACGGTGGTCCCACACTCCGAGGGTCATGGTGTCACGGTAGTGAGCCGCTTGCCTGATCATGTGCCAGATGCCCTCTTCGGTTGGTTCATACACGCGAATCCCGATCTTGGCGAAGAACTCTACCTTGTCCAGCATATCCAGCGAGGTCTTGCGGACATCAGGTACTGTCACTGTCTTGCCATAGAACTGTGTGGCAAGTAGGGCTGTGCGGTTTGGCTTACAGCCATATCGGTTTCGATATGAGTTTTCATATCGGTTTTAACCGAATATCGGTTTTATGGACATGAAACAAAAAATTTAAATTATAAAAAAATAGCACGAAAACAGAACGTATTTTCACGCCCTGATACATTCGTAACATTTTACGCATTTAAAGCTTAATATACCTCATAACATCCATCATCGCGGCAGCAAAACAGGTTGCGAAAAGACGTAAATCACGTGATTGTAATTAATTATGATGTAATTATCTCCCTTTCATCTTTCATTTCCAATTCGGCCCGGCGACGAAATCATGCCTTGTAGAAAATATTAACTGTAATATTACGAACGCGAATTTCATTAGTTAATATGACATTGTGTATAGAAGATTAAAATTCTATCCTAATCAGCAAAATGTATTCAGCATTATATTTATTGGCGAGATTTGTATGCATTCGGGCGATTTAGTTTTGGGACGACTTTGCATTATGTTAATTAGCCGGTGACGTAAATAAAATGGATACCGTTGTTTAGAAATGTGTTCCCCGATACAAATTTCAATGACAAATTCCCCCGTTAGTATTGTGTTTTATATTGCAAATTTATCAGAGACTACCAGAGAAAAGACGAGTGGATATTTATTTAATTAATTCGCTGCTTGATTTCTCTCGGCATACAGCGAGTTACGTGGAGTTACACACTATGCGCAATTGGGGCCACGTTCAATTATTAGTTGCCCCGAAAGTAGCTTAATGGAAAGTATGGGCATTATTATTCATTACACTTTCATGCTCGTTAGTAAATTTTATTTTTAACAATCCTGATACGAAAACCCGAAAATATGTTCATATTCGGTTTTTCGATATTTATTTCTTATAATCGGTTATGAAACCGTCGGTGCAGGATATCGGTTTTAAATATGGTATCGGTATATCGCGCAGCCCTAGTGGCAAGCTCTTGTGCAGGAGCTGTACTTCTATCAGCTCTCGCTCCTCGGTGGACTGCTAGACATCTCCAGAGACACATGTTGTCCCTGTAGGTGTTGAGGGCAGTCATACTCTTCTTCTGTCGTAGCCAGTCTGGGAGGGGGCCTGTCCCAAGAAGAGGTTGGCGGTCGATGACAGCCCTGACCTCAACGTTGATTGGTCGAACGAAAGCCCACTTGGTGTTGGGGCGATCGATATTGTCTGTGTCGATGTGGGCTTGCTCTCTTGCTGCCACCCAGTCCTGAGCTGCTCCTATCGTGTTCAGCCACGGGCTCCCTGGAGCATTCTTGTGGAAGAGCATCACCCTACAATCTTCGATTTGACGGATGCGATAGGTATGGGTGTAGCGGAGGTAGAAGGCGTTCTGGATCTTTTGCATGATCTGGGCTGTGAGGTCTCCTTCTAGACCTCTGAAGAATGTCCAGCGTACCGACCGGCGTCCTCTATTCTCTGTCTCCCATTCGCCGACACGCTGGTCGAGAATGTGTTCGCCTTCTCACCTTATGCACCGGGCTAAGGGTTCAGACCTCGGCCCCCTCATTACCCGCTTAGTGATCCTGTGCAGAAGAGTTAAACTCTCATGTGGATAGTCCGCCATCCGCCTCGCTACGGTCTTGGCTCGCAAGCTAGCAGTCACCTCCTCGTCCAACTGACGAAGCTCACGTATCTGCTGCGCTTTCTTGTGGGGATTCCAAGGATCATCTTTACTAAGCGCTGGAAACCTTCCCATCTGCATTGCTCGGGAGTCGCTCCTGCCACTCCTCGGCACGGACCTGTCCGATCATCTGTAGCTGGTCGGCTTTCTTGGCCTTAGAGTAGCCTCTAAGGCCGAATTGCTTTGCAATAGCGCGAAGCTGTGCAACAGTAATCATGGTGTATATCCCTGTGGATGCCTGTCTCTAAATGGGCGTTCAGACCCTATTATGTGTGGCGATCAGTACCTGTGGGTGGTGTATATCCCTGTCTGGGCATTCAGACCCTATTATGTGTGGTGCTGGCGATCAGTACCTGCGGGTGGTGTATATCCCTGTGGATGCCTGTCTCTAAATGGGCGTTCAGACCCTATTATGTGTGGCGATCAGTACCTGTGGGTGGTGTATATCCCTGGCCCTTCTGGTGTGGTTGACAGCGATCAGTGGTGGATATCACTGTGGAGGCTTGTCTCTAAATGGGCGTTCAGACCCTATTATGTGTGGCGATCAGTACCTGTGGGTGGTGTATATCCCTGGCCCTTCTGGTGTGGTTGACAGCGATCAGTGGTGGATATCACTGTGGAGGCTTGTCTCTAAATGGGCGTTCAGACCTGGTAGTACTAGGGTCGGGATGACCCTACATCCCTGGCAGCCGTTCGGCGCTCCGTGGTGGGCCCCGTCTCAACACCCTATGCCCCAGGGAATGAGAGGGCGGTGGGGGCCACGGATCGCCGAACGGCGGCCAGTTGAGGGAGGTGGTATCATTTTGACCCCGACCTTACTACTGATTATTATGATCATAATCATCATCACTATAATTAACATTGACTAGACCTTTCGTTGATTCAGAGCTTTAAAAAACCTGATACGGTTCAGGAGCCGACCACTGCATGATCCATGCGGCGAAATTTGGACAAAGATGCCCAAGTGATTTACGAGATACGTTTTAGAGGATTTCCAGAAAGTGAAATATGGACCTCAACAAGATTGGATAAATGAAGATTCCTGCGAGAAGTGCTGAAGCCCATCACAATAGAATCCTTTCATTAACATTTTGTTGAAGCTGGGCCATTACCTGAGGATGAGTGGTGTTTCAATGGATTTCAAGAACTTTTTAGAAATCAGATACAGGATAGGCACCAGAGAAATCACTATTATCATCAATTTCGTCTTCATCAATCCTCACTATAGTAATCATTATCAACAATAAAAATAACAGTAACAACTACAACGCGTAACAACAGACTTCAACATTAGCACTAGTATCATCATCATCACTACCAATACCACCGTCACTACTATCATCATTGTTCTCAACCAACAACAATAATAATAATAACAACAACTACAACAGATGTCAATAGTAATATTACTATTATCATCATCACTATCAAAATTATAGTTAGCATCATTTTTATTACTTTTTTCTCCTACTTTCATGGCTACATGTATTAGGATAAAATGTATATTGTTGCTAATGCTTTTTTTAAATGTACATAAACACAGTGCAACTCAGAGATAAGCTAACACGTCCCCCAAACAAAGTAAACCGTCTCACTTAATATTTTGAACTGTGTTGTTAAGTATTCCCCACACAATTGGATTGGAAGGTAGAGTTGCCTTAAAGGCAGCAATATCTTCCACTCCAACAACGTCAAAAACACCTGACAGAACAGTTCTTACATGGTGTTCAAATTGTTTTAACTGACATGTTCTATTTTTGTTTTGGAGGTATGCCCACTCGCCGAAGAGCTTCCACTGTACTTGCCATGGTTATTGGTTTTGCTGGCAAGGAATTCTTCCCTCTTGGACTTGTTCAACGCTTGCCCTGCGAAGTTCACTGTAGGGCAAATATTTGCCCCTGAGCGTCTGATGGGTTCCATCCTTTATTGATGGGCCATTATCATAGCCGTCAAACACAAAACTGCATGTGCGTACCTTTTGCTGATGTAGTCAATGTACAGCTGGCAAATGCGCTGGACAGGAATTAGTCTATTCGGCCAAGGTACGCGCTGTAGCTGTCCTTCCATTCAAGACATATGCTGTCCTAACTGCCAACTCCTCAGATGCTCAAGCAAATAAAGCCCTGGTCCCTCTTCTCTTTTAGTTTAGAGGATGCCGCGTGAAGTTTATGGACAGTGTTTTCATATTGTATCAGCAAGCACCAGCTTGTTAGCCTTTCTTGGTAGCAGTGATAAGTCGAAAAGCGCTGGAGGCTAAGTACATAGTTCATACTTGAAGAGTGACACAGGATCTTCAAGTTTGTCATTAGGATATTCAAGTTTGTCATTCGCAGCAAAGACGGCAAGTCTCTGAAATAGCAATTGTGGATCAATCTGTTCCATCTCACCATGAACATTGATGGTTGTTTTTGTAGCTAATGTAACAGCTTGATCCTTGCGATGAAATTGTAGTCCTGCAAATTTTGAGTTTTCATGGCATATAGTATGACCTATATATCCTTGACATATCTTGTCTGCCTGGGCATTGACAAGTCCATGTGCTGGTCACTGGTGGAATATGATATACCAGTCAGCTGTTGCATGGCAAGATCTATGTCCGCCCATGCTGGCATTGGCATAACCCAGACTAATCATTGAGTCTCTGTCATTCTTCTGCCTCTTGTAAGACATCCTGTCGTTTTTACATTCTGCACGATGACTTGTTCGATGACTAAATCTGTTGAGAGATGCCAGTATCGGTCACTTCTTCTAATGACGTGAGTTCCACTCATAAATTGGCTGTAAACATTGGGGTGTTGCTCTCTTAGATCATCAATCATCTGGAGATACACATAGGCTGACTTGGCATAATGATTGGCATAAATGGCAATGTCTTGTACAGTCTGAAGATGAAGTATCCAATTACCAGTACTGAAGTTCAGTCTTGATGAAATGATGGTGTGTCAACCATCTCCATGTATTGAAGCCATAGCTGAGTTGACCAGGATTGATGGTAGCTATAAGGCCCATTCCATGAAACGTGAAAGTTCCGTGAAGTGTGGCTATGTTATGGTCAACACTGTCAGCCATAAACTCGGTCTTGGTCACGAGTAGGCAAATCTGTTCCATGGTTGACGGCAGCACTTCCTTCATATTTCTGCACCTCTTGAGTACAAGCAGCTGAAACCATGTTCATGAAAAGTCGATGAGAAAGCAAGATGCAGTGTTGATGCATCTGTAAACCAATCCCAAGCTGAAGAGGGGCGAGAACACGTGGCCTTGTGGCTTGCACAATAGCTTGACCAATTGATGCCAGCTTAATATCAATTTGTTTCCCAGCAAATAAACCTCTGCGGAAAATCTGGTGATGCTGGGAGGATCCCATCTGATTCCGAGTTGGATATGTATCACACAACAGTTCAACGGCTCTTCTGTCACTTTTCACAAGCTCAGCAGCTGTTTCCATAATTCTTAAATTTCCATATAAAGAATCATCTGGGGTTGTATCATGTTTTTAACATATCCATTGACCTTCAAAACATAAGATTGGAAACTAGATTGAACCAATTTGGATGAGAAATAACGAAGTTTTTGCCATTTCTTCACAATGCCTGACCGTAATCTGCATAATAATGCATTTTTGAGATGCTTCCCCATGTATATTTGAGAAGATCTTTTCAGGTATTCGTGGTACATTCTTTGACTTGGGAGATAAAAACTTGATTTCTGAAATCTCATCCCTGGGCATTGCAACATTCTTATTTATCGAACCATTGCTGGCTTGGGAGAAGAGTGATTCTCCACACTGATATGGGAACCGTGACAAGAGGCCCAAGGGACCTGTGTCGCCCACCTAGAACTATTGGTAACTGGCACAACCGAACAAAATGAGATGACTGATGTAAAAATTTACCAATCAAATTTCTGTGAAGAAAGCTTAGCCAACTTTTATTAAAATCGGCCCAGTGGTTAATAATTCAGTCTTTTTAAGTGTTTCTCATAAATTTGCAGAAAATACAAGATGTTCGCCAAAAACGTTATATTTTGATTGATTCTTGGCGGACATGCTTTTTTAATAGCATTTCGGCCCTAATCATATCAGCCAAATTTCGGCCCGATCCGTTCAGCGGTTGTGAAGTTGTTTTCGCGAAAACTAGGTCATCCAAGATGGCCGCTGAACCATTTGGCAAATTAAGTTCCCTCGAACAAACTTGGTTCAGCTCTTGCCCTACAGCATATCTCATGAGGTCTGCATCGATCCCCCAAGCAGTTTCAGAGAAGATTTGTAAAGACATTTCTAAAAGTCAGCCAAAATCCAAGATGGCCACAGGCCAAATTAGCCGATCATATTCCTTTGAACAAATTTGTATCCCTTTTCCCTAAGGTTAAATTTCCCATTGCTTTAGTATGGGAGTCTTTGGTAGGAAAAGATCCAAGATGGCCGAGAAACCGCTTATCCAAGTTTCGAAAATTTCAAATTTGAAATCAGAATACCTAAAACCTATATAAAAGTAATTTCGGCTTCAAAATCCATCAAATAAAGATATCAAATGTGGCCGCCAAGCACTATATTTTGATTGATCGATTGGGGGGGGGGGGAGCATGTTTTTTATGTATCAACTTCCCTTGACCAAACTTTAATGGTCCTTAGTTCTGCAATCATATCTGCCAAATTTCGGCTCTATCCAGTCAGCGGTTTTTGAGAACTTATTTTCGCGAAAATTAGGTCGTCCAAGATGGCAGCCACACTATTTGGCCAATCAAATCCCAATGAAAAAACTTGGTTCAGTTATTCGCCTAGATCATATTTCATGAGTTTTGAATCGATACCCCAAGCGGTTTCGGAGATTTTAAAGACATTTATCAAAATAGGCCAAAATCCAAGATGGCCACCAGCCAAATTGGCCGATCGGCTTCGTTTGAACAAACTTGGATTCGTATTCCCTATGGATAGTTCCAGCCAAAAATACTTGAAATCGGCCAAGTGGGTCTCGAGAAGACATTTAAATTTTCTCAGTGCTTTAGGATGGGAGTTTTGGCAGGAAAATGATCCAACATGGCTGCCAAACCGTTTATCCGACAGTTTCAAAAAGTGGCAAATTTGAAAACAGCATACTCAGCAACCAATTTTGGCGTATCCCAAATGCACTACATTTTGATTGGTCCAGGGTGGCCATGTTTTTTACGTATCAAGTTCTCTTGAACATACTTTAATGGCCCTTACTCCCTAATTATATCTCCCAAATTTCGGCCCGATCCCTTCAGCGGGTCTGGAAGTCATTTTCACGAAATTAGGTCATCTAAGATGGCCACCAAACTATTTGGGGAATCAAGTTCCCTTGAACAAACTTGGTTCAGGTCTTATTCTAGAGTTTTGAATCGATCCCTCAAGCGGCTTGGGAGATTTTTAGACGTTTCCTAAAATTGGCCAAAGTTCATGATGGCTTCGTTTGAACAAACTTAGATCCCTATACCCTAAGGAGGCTTCCTGCCAAATATAATTTAAATCGGCCCAGTGGTTCTTGAGAAGTCATTTAAAGGAAAGGTTGACGGATGACGGCCGGACAAAAGACAGAACATTTGCCATGGCATAAGTTCACTTGGCCTTTCAGGCCAGGTGAGCTAATAAAATGAAAAACAGGACCAAAATGTTCATAAGATTTCCTACTTTCAATAGTTTTATTAAAGTAGAAATATTTTACATGACTTCTGTATCATCATCACTCACCAGCAATCTCAACATCCACACCAGGTTACATGTCTAGAATGACATGCAATTATGGTTCATCGAATATGTAAATAAATAGTATTAGATAGATTACAAACAAACAATAGTTGCTAATTGTTATTTTGATCAATATTCTAGTAATATACTATTACGATCATAGGTCTTTAAAAATGTTTTATCCCTTTTAACTCTGAAATTTGTTCGAGAAAATTTAAATGTTCTCATAGAAAATGTTAATTTTCAGATAGAGATTATTTTTGAAAATTTATAACTGGAATGACTTGGGCGCTTATCAAGCCAGTCATTCAAGTGGTATATTTTCAAAAATAGGCTTCTGTTGATCTGCAAATGAACATTTCTCAATGCCAATACAGAAGGCATTTTTGGCCAGCTGGAGGGTTAGTGGGTTAAAACCAAAATAAAATATGAATCCTTAATCTATGTAGTACCAAGAGAATTCTGATGCATATTATGAACACATTGGATCACATAGTACACGCTACTGACATGTATATGAGATTTCATTACTTAATCCGTCAATGGTCAAATTTGGTCAAGAAAATCTAACTATCTGCCTATTGAATGTACATTTACAGGCCAAGAGAATACAATTTTTGAACATTTATCCCTGGAATGCCTGGCTCTGTTACCGAGCCAGTCATTCCAGTGGTAAATTTTCAAAAATTGTCTTTTGGCCTGTAAATGTACAATCCACAAGATCATAACAGAGGCTGATTTTGGCCGATATGACCATTAACGGGTTACCATCATATTGAGTAGTGAATCGTTAAATATACATATATACTTATTTATGTATTTTTGATACAAAACATCACTATAGTGAATAGTGAATACAAAATCCACTTATTTCTGCTTACCAATGAACACACATACTGATGTCTATATGTTTTAGCCATTGGAAAGAAGTGACCTATTATATTAGATGTATATCAAAGATTTTAAGTATTATGTAAATAATACCTGAAAGTGGTTGCTGCTTTAAGCAGCACAACAACATTCAGGCATATTATTATCAATATATTTGACTTCATCTGAGTAAATCGAGCCATCGTGTAGGCAGACTGTCCGGCCAGAGCGCTTGAATATATATTGGTGATTGGAGATAGGCTAAGGAGAAATATTAACCAACGTGGAGATGGCATACAACATGCTGTATATTAACATATATCGGATATAAACATAGCTAACCCAAATTGCGAGCGTAGTTCCACGCTATTACATTTACAACATTACGCTAAGTCTGGGGCTACGAGTCGAACAATAGGAAAATTCAACAATTAAATCAGATTTTTCTCACTTCTACAGTTTTGTACTTACATCAACCAAATTTCACAGACATGTACCGTATAATTATGTAGCCCGTTATCGAAAGATACACTTTATTGCAAAATGTTTCATATATTTTTGCTGCACCGACCAAAACATTCACGACCAACTGTATCAGCGCACCCAATCCAGTGTGGCAGCCGTCATGTCCTAGTTACAGCTATGAATTTTGTGAAATACACTGCCTTATTTAGCCCGCCAGGTCAAATCTCATGCTGACACGCTTAAGTTTACTACATACACAGACGCGTGATGCACAATCAGGGCACGCAGCCCACATATGGTAGGTTTGACCTCGTCTGCCAAATAGGGGAATATATTTCCCATTATTCATAGTGGTAACTAGGCCAAGATCGATGGTATACGGGATCAAGTGTGTGATGTACTGCCGTGAATGTATTGGACAGTGTATCAAAATATATGAAATATTTTGCACTGAATTGTATATTTTTACTAAGAGGCTGCAACATAAGGTACATGAGTGAAAAATTTGGGTGATTGCAAAACACTAGAAGCGAGACGGAAATCTGTTTTTTAATTGCAGAATTTTGTTATGGTAGGAAGTGTAGCTCCTAGTTAGATATAACATCGCAAGCATATGGAGATACAATACAGCAGTTTTGCTAACGCTTAAATGATTGAATTTTTTGCCGGCCAAGAGATAATTAAAAAAATTTAGCAATGGAATGACTGACTTGGTTACAAATGGAGCTAGTCATTCCAGTGGCAAGTTGTCAAAAAAGTCTTCTCTTGGTCTGCATATGGAAATCTCTCAAGACGACTTCAGAGGCCATGTTGATGACATTGACGAGTAATCATTTCCTTAAGCCAGCCAAAAATTTGCAAGCCAATAGAACACCTTTTGAAGTTTCCGCTGAAATGACGTACTCGATAACCAAGCCAGTCATTCTAATAGTAAGCTTTCAAAAATTCTTTTCTCTTGGAGTGCAAATAGACCTGTTCTAAGAGAATATTTGAATTTTCTTGACCAAGGGTTACTATATTTGACAAAAATGAACCAAACAGTAATTTACATAACCACATGTTTTCATAACACATGATTAATACAGTTTCATTAACAAACATTTCCTAACTATATATTTTCGCACATCTTCAAATAAAAAATTAAAATAATTGATAGTTTCTCAAATTACACCTTTATCATGGTGGTGATTAGTCGCAATAAATATATCAGCGCTGTTAGTAACAAGAGAAGATACCTATACTGCCAAGAAATGCTTCAATATACATGTATATTTCAGGAAATTTCTAATTACGTACTCAATGTTGACCAATGATGGTGAAATTACGCAGGTATATGGAGGTTTGATAGTTTCAAAGATATAGAGAAGGGATATAGCTATGCCCCTCCCATTCCGAGATAAGCCATGTCAACCGTTTATGTCTGTTGGAATAAATGTGAAACTTTAAAGCCTGAATTCCCAGAACTAAGAAAACACACAGTCCTCTTTCCAACCGGAGACCAATAGTGCTTTTGAACAGCATCCAAATAATTATATTAAATGCGACTATCTCATATCCGAGATAAGATTGAGAAATTTACTGGGCTTTGAGGGAGGACATAGCTGCACTGATGTAGTCTGGGCACAACAAATGTTGACATCAGTAGTACTATCATAACATTGGCACTTATACAAGATGGGACTGACATGTCAAATGCATTTGACACCATCAAGAGACCACAGATCCTTCAATTTCTTCATCAAGCTGGCTGCGATGATGCCAAACTATGTCTGGTGAGACTCTTATTGGCAAACACAAAATGAATTGTTCATGTCAAATCAACACTTTCTGTACAGTTTGAAACATCACTAGGATCACTACAATGTGCTGGTTTATCACCAGTGCTCTTTACCTCCGACCTCGCTGCAGCGCTATGATCTGTTTTGAGCTCTCCTCAAGACCAAACCCTGCAATCTCAATGATAGGTATGCCACTAGAGATGGCGTATGCAGACGATGTTGACTTTATCAATGAGGAAAAATGGGTTTCTTGATACACTACTTCCAATAGCTGCAGAATATTATATATGTCTAATATCAAATGCAACACTACAAACTGTGTAACACAGAGCCAATATCTGTGAGGGTAGTGTAACAGTGATGGTCTATGCTTGGCCACGTTCTTCGAATGCCTGAAAATATCCTGCTCAGAAAGCACTAGAATTTGCAGGGGTACATGCTGGCAGGTATCTGGTACACAAAGGATGCCACATCAACTTGCTAAGTGTTTTGAAATCATGCCACAAAGAACATAGTATAGGACCACTACAGATGAGAAAGACCCTAAAGGCGCTTAGAATGCTTGCAGTGGACAAGACACAGTGGAAAAGCGTGAAGAAAAAGTGGTTGCAGCTGAAAGAACTTCTTCAGCTGCAGAATAGTCACTTTTCATCATAATACAGGTAAGCTGAAACTAATTTGACAGGGGGGCTGATGCTGCCATAGGCAGAAATATCTACCAGTCAGATTCGTTTCAAGATATTTAACAGAATATTTATTAATATACATTGTAAGAGGTATTTTTACTGTGCCATCAGTTAACCTGTAGTGTATATTTGATTATCATATAAACAAGCCTTCTAGCCTGTTCCATATTTTTCGATATGAGCACACGTGCCATGTTCAACGGAGTATTTTCATTGGCTGTTGGGTTGCGCAACCCATTTAAATTGACCAATTAAAACATCGATTGATGTGAGCGTGACGCGTAGGGATTACTACACGGTACTGTTTTACTACGATTTGTTTACTATGATTTGTCATTTATGAAACGTCATCGCAAAATGTCACCGTTTGACAGTTTATCAGTCGGCAGCGAAGTAACGATTGATGGCAGTGGCTATAATTTTCAATGACCAGTTAAAATACTATTTAATGGCTGACATCGCCAGATTTTGTGTTTGTCACTATATTTTGCTGCGCATTCAGTATCTGTTATCAAGTAGTGGTGCGTCACAGCGGCGGTATCGATTTCACGAAAATCAACAATGAGAAATCAGATAAAAGTCACATCAGCAACTATTGGCAAATATTTCAAAATTACAGTTTATATGATAAATAAAATCTCAAACTCGGTCACTTTTCATATCACTATTATGAACCTCGTTGAAAATTATCAATTGTGCATTCGCTAAAGCTCGTGCAAATTGATAATTTTCAACTCGGTCCATAATAGTGATATGAAAAGTGACCGTGGTCCAGATTCTCTATTTATGCCGTCACATATTTGAGTAACATGTCGGATCGCTTTAATGATCAAGTAACCCAAAGATGGCTTCTGTAGCATTCTTAAGAAATATCTATTTGCCAAGTCTGCTGGCCATAATAAGAATATCTTTTCATAATATTCCTACTGCAATCGCTGGCCTGATGATGGAGTCAATAATTCCAGTCATACATTTTAAAAGATAATCTTCTCTTGGCCTGCTAATAGAGAGAACTAAATTTGATCATCAAAGGGTCAAGGGATTGAGTATGTAAGTAAGATTCTCCGACAGAATGCCCGTTTACAGAACAATAGAAGAATATATTGGAAACATGTACTTGTAGGTCAGCAAATATATTAGAAAATGTTCAACACCACTACACAATCCATTAATGCTAACTTAAACTGTCATACTATAACATTATATTCCTTATCTTAAAAGAAATATTTTTTTACAGTTGATTTGAAATTGACATTTGGGGGATGAAAGGTTAAAAGAGTATTTCCAATATCTGCCTGTAACATGTATGTACTTATATACGGCTGTTTGCTCAGAAGAGCTAAGAAAAAATCTAACTCGCTAACAGCACAAAATGTACTGTTGAATATTTTGAACATAATTGGCAGCAACGTCTTCCAATCAAATTATGTTCAAAGTATTCAACAGACTTTTTGAAAGGTTTTCACTAACATGTACTAAACTGTACTATCAGTTTTGGAAACATGTTAACTTATTTATGAGCGATACTGTAATTATAATTCCAGGTACTCTTGATGAGAGTATTCATTGTCAAATAAAAATTATATTAACTCTTTAATGGCTGAATTTGGTTAAGAAAATCTAAATATCTGCTTATTGAATGTTTATTTTCAGGTCAAGAAAAGAATATTTGTGAAAAGTTACCACTGGAATGACTGGCTCGGTTATCGACTCAATCATTCCAGTTGTAAATTAAAAAAAATAGTCTTCTCTTGTCCTGCAGATGGATATTCCTCAAGACAACTGGAGAGGCCTGGTTTGGGCAGCTTCAGCGTGAAAGGGTTAAATTATACTATCTGTTTTAACAGAGCAGCATCTAGTTTGTTAAGCTACTAGACTCACTGTAATGCCTCCAGTCTTACTGACCAATATAAAAGAAAATCTAAATGTTAGCAGCTGCAATGCATAAAATAAGTTAGATTACAACTGAATCATAATGCCATTATTAATAATAATTTATGATAATAATAATAACAATAATAATGATAGTAATAATAACAAGAGGCCCAAGGGGACTGTATCGCTCACCTGGGATTATTGGCCACTGGCACAAACAGACAAAACGAGATGACCACTGTAAAAATTTACCAATCCAATTTCTATGAAGAGCTTAGTCAAGTTTTATTAAAATTATCCCGGTTGTTAGTTAAGTAGTCTATTATTATGATTTTCTTAGAAATTTTGAGAAAATCAAAGATGCTCGCCAAACATTTGGCCAGTCAAGTTCCCTTGAACAAATGTGGTTCACCTCTTGGCCCAGATGATTTTTCATGAGTTTTGAATCGATCACCAGCCAGTTTAAGAGAAGATTTTTAAAGACGAGTCTAAAAATCGGCCAAAATCCAAGATGGTCACGGGCCATTTTTCATGAGTTTTGAATCGATCACCAGCCAGTTTAAGAGAAGATTTTTAAAGACGAGTCTAAAAATCGGCCAAAATCCAAGATGGTCACGGGCCAAATTGGCCAATCTGCTTCCTTTAAACAACCTCGGATCTCTATGCCCTAAGGATAATTCCTGCCAAATATAATTGAAATCGGTCCAGTTTTTCTCGAGACATTTGAAATTTTCTATTGCTTTAGTATGGGAGTTTTTATCGGGAAAAAGATCCAAGAGGGTCGCCAAAACAGTTTCGAAAGTGGAAATTTGGAATCAGCATACCCAAAAACTTATATAGAACCAATTTTGTCTTTAAAATCCATTAGATAAAAAAATTCAATATGGCCACGAAACATGCTAAATTTTGATTGGTCCATGGCGGCTATGTTTTTTTATGTATCACCTTCCCTTGAACAAACTTTAATGGCCCATAGTCATATCTCCCAAATTTCAGCCCGATCTGTTCGGCGGTTCTAGAGTAGTTTTCGCGAAAACTGTCATCCAAGACGGCTGCAAAACTACCAATCAAGTTCCCTTGAACAAACTTGGTTCAGCTCTTGCCCTAGATGATGTCTTCAATCAATCACACAAGTGGTTTCAGAGACAATTTTTAGACTTCTAAAATCAGCCAAAGTCCAAGATGTCCGCCGGCAAAATTGGCTGATCAGCATTGTTTGAATAAGCTTGAATTTCTATGTGCTAAGGATGATTCCTGCCAACTATAATAGAAACCGTCCCAGTAATTCTTGAGGCATTTACGACGGACAGTCACCATGGCACGCGATAGCGTATATGGGCCTTAAGGCCAGGTGAGCTAATAATATTTCCTGTGGTTGTTCTTTATCTATGCTAAATGAGTGAAAGATTTATTTGCATAAAATTAAAATGACTTGATAAATATCTACAGAGTTCCAGAGACTCTCCATTATATATGCCAAGGATGCTAACTTGACACATTAATATTTAAAGACTTGTCTATTAATAATTCAGCAGGGTCCCTGCTAGGTCCCCACCAAAAGACTCGGATGCTCTTTAGCCAGATAAGCTAAAGCTATGGAAATTGTTAGTTTGTCAAGAGCTATAACTGTGGCGATGGACCTTTCCATTTTTAGCTAGGCCCTGCCCATCTCTAAGCTCTGCCCACAACTCGATCGTGTTGGGATCGATCAATCTCTGAACTCCCTGACTATCAATTTCCAGAAAACTATACAGGTAAGCTGTTGAATATTTTGAAACTAATGTGACTGGGTCCTGTTGCTGCCATAGGCAGCAACAGCACCCACTTAAATTAGTTTCAAAATATTCAACAGCATGTTTATTAAATAGTAGACATAGAATTTGTACATGTCAGACTATTAAGATATAAACGGGACACATAGAATCATTTAATATGTAATGATTATCATGTCATACTACACGCCGCTTAGCTGATTATGACGTCATATGAAGTCATTACTCTGGAAAGGTCCATTGAGCATTTCACTGAAATACAATCCCAAGCGGGTTCTTGTCACAAGGTATTCACAAATGAAATGGCTTGAAATTATTTATCAGATGTAAGACTGGACAGGGTATAGTTTTATATCTTCTCCAGGAGGATTGGGGGTCGGTGACAATAAGGTGAATAATTATACATTGGAACAAACCCTATACTGTGAAGTGGTGACTGGTGAGCGTGGTCATATGGCAACACGATGCTATTATTGCTGATCTGGTTCTACCGGGATGCCATTATTGCATAGATAATAACACTAAAACTAATAATAATAAATAAAAATAATGAATTCCTAGCTGCATTGGAATATGACTAATTACATGTGTATCAATTGTAATAGTAATACTAATATTACCAGGGTATTGCAAGCTGGAAGACTGCTGAATATTTTGAAATTAATTTGACTGGAAACCGTTGTTGACTAAGACAGCAATGACTTCCACTAAAATTAGTTCCAAATATTCAAACGAATAAATTTTAAATTGTAAAGAATATACTTCTTCCGGGATATGTCTGTGAAATGGTTAAGGAGTCTAGGCTAAAGCTGCCCCAAAACAGATTTTTAAGCTCCATACGTTCAGCTGTGTAACACTAACCATTTAATGGTAATGATTTTTCTCAAAAATTGAAATTTTTCCTAAATGAATGCTCATTTTCAGACGAAGACAAGATAATTTTTGAAAATTTACCACTAGAATAAGTGGCTCGATTATCAAGCCGAACCAGTAATTCCGGTGGTAAATTTTCAAATATTGTCTTATCTTCACCTGCAAATAGCCATTCTTCGAGCCCACTGCAGAGGCCGTTTTTTACTGGCTTGACCATTAAAGGGTTAATTATATCCAAGTTTCATGAAAATCTGCTTCGGCTAACACAAATTATTTGACTGAAACAAGTAAAGCTGATCCTTTTCAAGGTCAAATAGGTATGAAAATCAAGAGAACAAAGTCTACCCTCAGCCCCAGTAGATTGGGTTAATCCTCTAATGGTTAAGTCAGTCAAAATTGGTGTCTGTATTGGTCTTAGGAAAGGTCGATTTGCAGGCCAAAAGAAGACTAATTTTGAAAATTCATCACATGAATGGCTGACTCTATAACCAAGCTTGTCATTCCCGTGACAAGGTTCCAGAATTAGCACTCTCTTAGTCTGGAAATGGACCAATCAATGTACATCTAAACCTTTAATGCCAGATTTCTCAGGAAAATTAAATTTTTGAGCTTAGTGCATATCCGAAGACCTTACATACATATGCCTCTACATAATGGGGGAATCCATTTCTAGCTATGCCATGCCCATTTCAAAGCTCCACCCCCTCTCTGCACGTGCTGGAATCAATTTAAATATAATTTGAACTCTGAATTCCTAGAATCCCAATTTCAAGGTAATTCACCTTTCCAGAGTATCCATCCATCATCTGACCTCGTATGACATCATAATCAGCTCAGCGCGTGTATGACGATGTCACAATAATTACGTCGCAAAGGGTTCCATATAGACCGTGATCAAATCTTAAATGGTCCGACACGTTGTATGAATTGTTTGTCTTTGTAATTTTTTGCTATTTAATAAACATGCTGTTGAATATTTTGAAACTAATTAGTCTGGGCGCTGTTGCTGCCTTAGACTGGGCTCTGTTGCTGCCTTAGGCAACAACAGCACCCAGTCTAAGGCAGCAACAGCGCCCAGTCAAATTAGTTTCAAAATATTCAACAGCTAACCTGTGTAATTTTTGGGAAATTGATAGTCAGCGTGTTCAGAGATCAATCGATCCCAACACGAGCGAGGTGTGGGTGGAGCTTAACTAGAGATGGGTGGGGCATAGTTAAAACCGGTCCATAATAAAGGTATGCTGTTGAATATTTCCCAGCTCCCAGTCAAAGCAGTATCAAAATATTCAAAAGAATGATTATTAAATTACAAATTCAAAGATATACAATATGTACACTAGTGACGGACTTGTGAATTACAAGACAGAGCTATATACCGTTATGATTGTGACATCAGCTAACTACCGATGCAATGGACCTTTCCAGTTTTAGCTATGCCCCGCACACCTCTCGCTAAGCTCCACCCACACTTCGCTGAGTTGGGATTGATCCCTGAATGCCCCGACTATCAATTTCCTGAAAACTTTACAGAATATTTTGTAACTAATTTGACTGGGTGCTGTTTATGCCCATGGCAGCAACAGCGGCCAGTCAAATTAGTTTCAAAATATTTATTAAATAGTAGATATACAATTCGTACAACAACGTATAGTCCGACATCAATTATGCGTTTGTGACGTACTTATCTACGTTATTCATTATAATGTCATTCTACACGTCACGTACAAATGTAGCTGATTATGATCTCATATGATGAATGGATACAGTGGAATGGTACGTATATGAATCTGATCTACTGATCAAGTATATGATGTCATAATCAATTACGTTACATGTAGGCCAATGTTACAAGCATAATTCACCTTTTCAGAGTATCCATCGACGATTTGACGTCATATTCAGCTAAGTGGCTTGTATGATGATGTCATAATCAATACGTCAAAAATGATTCTATTAGGCCCGTCTTTAACTTTTAATAGCCCAACACATTGTAAGAATTGTATGTCTACTATTTAATAGACATGCTGTTGAATATTTTGAAAAGAATTTGACTGGGCACTGTTGCTGCTGCAGTTTACCTGTATAGTTTTCTGGAAATTGATAGTCAGTGAGTTCAGGGATCGATCGAACCCAACACTGTGGGTACGGCCTAGCTAGAGATAGGCGGTGCATAGCTAAAAATGGAAAGGTCCATTGACAGAAATACGCTTCTCATGAAGCTGGGTCAGTTTATCAATTGTACGAATTGTATGTCTTTGATGGATTTACTATTTAATATACATTCTGTTGAACATTTTCAAACTAATTTGACGGGAAAATCAGCGACCAGGCAAATTAGTTTCAAAATATTTATCAGCTTACATGTATAATTACCGTGATATTGGGATTCTGAGAATACAGGGTTCGATCGATCCCAACACAGGCAAAGTATGGGGAGTTTAGCTAGAAATGGGTGGGGCATAGCTAAAAGTGGATTCATCCATTGTTTACAATGTCAGGTATTTGAGTGACAGATCAGTTCCTTCCATTATGCCTGTATGATACACCTCTCATCACTAAAATACTATTTCAATGTATAAGCATATGGCACAAGTTTCATTACTTATTATTATTATTACTATTATTATTATTGCTGTACCAAAATTACAGCTCGATAATGTTGCAAAATCGTCGTTGCTTTGTACATTTTTACATACAAAAATTATTGTCTTTGAATAAAAAAAGATTACAATATTATTTGATTTACTAGAAAGACTGGGTCCTGTATGTAGGGTGCCTTTATTAAGGGTATCACATAAAGCTGGACAGGGCAGGGGAGAGAGAGCAAGGCAGCAGAAAATGTGATGAGTTATGGAAGTTTTAAGTACTGCGCGAACTGCGAAATCACACTGAATATCAATGACCAGTACTAGATTCATTCTCATCTTGAAAAGGCAAACTACTGGCCAGTATAAAGTCTCCATGGGATTGCCCAATAAGGAAGCCATATAAGGAGTCTGAAGGTTGAACAATACAGTTTAACTGCTTACCATACCAGCAGTGCAAGCACTCCTGGCATGAGAATACATGTCTTAAACCTTTACTGGTTACGTCGGAAGAGACTATTTTCAAAAATTTACAACTGGAATAACTGGCAGTCATTCCAGTGGTAAATTTTCAAAAATAGTCTTCTCTTGCCCTGCAAATAGACATTCGAAGGGAAATATTTATATTTTCTGGACAAATTTTACCATTAAAGGGTTAATGATAGGGAGAGTCTCTAAGAGTATATAATTTTAACAATTTTATTTTGAACCATACTCATGTGAATATGCACCTTTAAACAGTTGAACATTCTACTGTATTCTTGTCCCAATTCCCCCAAATATAAACTGAGTTCAAACTCTATAACATTATGGATAAATGTTAAAAATAAGTTCATACGATGCAACCATAGTAGCGAACAAATCTGTAACGTCTGATTAAAATCGGGAAAGTCTTCTGTGAAGCAAATTCCCATTGAAAGACTAAAATTTTATTGGCATTATTGTATGAATTCACCCAAAAATCAAATAAGTTCAAACGCTATATAAAAGCGTAGAAAACTTATTTCATTATGATACAGAGTGGATGCAATGACGATAAGGAGTAAAACAGAGACTACAGCTCCTGGTGAAGTAAATGTCGATTGAAAACCCTTACCCATCTGCCTGCTGAATTTCTGCAAGACCACATTTTTCCATAGGTGTTAACTCGAGTTAGGTTGAATAGTTTGAAAGCCACCAACAACTTTCATTCAAATTGCTTTCAAAATATTCAGCATGTCCAGAGTTATTGCTCAATAAAATTCTTGTCTGGTGGCGTGCAGTCGCTAGACAGTTAACATTCTATGCCACTCTTGTCATATATCACTAAAAACAAATACGCACATCTGAAAAGGGGAAAATATGAAAATTAATTTGATTATGATGCAATCGTGACAAAGATTAAAACGCTTATTGAAGTCAAATAGGCCCCGGATGAATTAAATAACATAAGACTGTATCTAATTCTCTGATCGGTTGCCGCATAACATTAGATTTGAATCGCTGAATCGAGCAATCCTGTACCATGTCTACTCTAGTGTAGGCCAGCTATGGCTTAAGAATAAAACAAGTTGTTATTAAATATTTCAACATCATAACAGACACTCCTTTCAGTCAATGTTTGATCAAGCCACAGTATATGATAACCATGCCACCAACTTCCATCCCCTCAAGTGAGCGTATGTTTTAGACACAATAATTTGACACAATTAAATACCTGGTACAAATTATGGCGGTTAAATAGTGTGCATACATGCATGCGTGCGAGCGAGTGAACATGCCTGAGTATGTGCCTAAATGTGTGCGCATGCGTGCATGTGTGTGCATGACTCTTAACCATTTAATGGTCAAGCGGACTAAAAACGGCCTCAGCAGTTGTCTTGAAGAATGTAGAGATGCAGATATTCCGGTATAGTCTTAATGAATTTATTTGAAGTTTAAAAAGAAAACTTCTCCTGTCACAATGCCTTTAGACAGTTATCTTTAGTGACAAAGAGTAACCTTCCTTGTTGCTAAGCGCAAGTAATGGATTAATCTTTGGTAGTATTAAGAAAATTTGTGCACATGACTAAGGCAAGATTTTGACAACATTTGTTAAAAAACTTAAAAGTATAAAACAACAAATAAATTTGCAAGTCTGGGAAACAGAAAGCAGCAAACAAATATTATGAAATGGGTTTTGAAGACCCTCTCTATCATGTCCTAGATATAGTCCTATAAATTTTTGCCGGAAATGCAACAAATCTGGCCAGAACAAATTTAAAGTGTCCATCACATGCCTTGTATATGACTTTGCATACATACACACGTAGATCACAGAGGTTTTGGTCAATATCTAACAGCCTGCCATCAACACGCTGATCGATTTCCAATTCAAAATGTATCATCTGTATGGGACGTAAGCAAGCTAATTTATTTGCTTAGCGGCTTCTTATATGACATTTACAATGTGACCATAGTTTCACTGAAAATGAGCGAAATTTGCGTGATTTTACACACACCTCTTTGATAAGGAATTTGGAGAATATTGGTCTGTGGCTCCAAGCCACCGGACAATAATTTCCATGAGCAAAACCCTTGACTTGCTGAATATTTTGAAAACAATTTGACTGAAAGTTGTTGGTGGCTTAGCCACCAACTTTCATAAAATTATTTTCAAAATATTTAGCAGGTACAGAGATATAACCACTGGAATAGGTCATCTGCAAAAACTTGACAGTCACACGGTTAATAAAAAAATTAATATGTACGAGCGTGTTCAGCAGGAAAACCTGTACTAGAAGCAATTACAAACATCGCGTATACTAAAGGTAATTTCGACAGGACTGCCTTCCATATCTGCCTTGTTTGCTATTGATTCCTATAATGTATGGCTATATTAGCCGTAACTCGGATGACGTACATACAGGTGGCTTATCGATTTCCGGAAGTGAAAAAGTTGAAATCAGAATTCCCGGTTTGCCTATTTTCACATTTGAATTCCCCCCTTATTTCTTAACGCATACTCACGCTATTTATATGTGCGAGACAGATTTTGATTGTATTTCAACTATACTGTATAGATAGCTCTTAAAATTGTGTTGTCAGATGGACTTAAAATTTTAACGTTTTCAACGGCAAATACCGGAGAAAATATATTCTTTACGAAATAAAACTTATGCTGTTGAATATTTTGAATGTAATTTGACTGGAAGCCATTGCTGCCTAAGTCAGCATCGGCTTCCAGTCAATCTGATTTCAAAATACTTAACAGTTTTCCTGTATGATATTTCTTGAGAATGAGATATGCAGAATGAACCTGTGAAAGGGTTAAGAGCGCAAATTGTGGTCAGTTGTTTAGAGCTAGTCTTCAATCATTCCGTCCAGCTAAGTTTGGTTGAAATTGATCAAAGCCAAAAATTGCCTTTGCAGTGGTCATGACTGCCTGTCTGCAGGCCAACTCTTCCTATTTTTACAATTTTATCGCTGAAATGATGGGCTCGATAGCCGAGCCAGTCATTCTAGTGATAAATTTTAGAATTAAAAGGTTTTCTCTTAATCTGTTAATGGACAAAATAAAAACTCAGGAAAATTGTAAATTTTATTCACAAATCATGATCTTAAAGGACTGCGGTCATCATGACATTAAAGTATGGTTAATGTAGTACCGTGAACAACGGTTTCATGAAAATACATAGGTTTTCACAGATTTTTGCTCAAGTAAAGAATTGTTAAGTACATTTGATAAAACCAAGCAGTTTTAAGGGCCTTAAAAAACACATTCTGACTTAAAACACTTTCAAAGTTCTTGATAAACCCTGCTTAACACTTTACCACTCAAATCGGCCAAAGACGGCTTCTGCAGTGATCTTGAGAAATGTCTATTTGCAGACAGATTATTTTTGAAAATTTACAATTGGAATGACTGGCTCGACAACCGAGCCAATCATTCCAGTGGTAAATTTTCAAAAAGACTTCTCTTGGTCTGCAAATAGGCATTTTCTATTGAAAAAGAAATTTGAAAATTTCTTGAACAAATTCAAGGGCTAAAGGATTAACCCTTTACTGACTAAATCTGGTTAAGAAAATCACATTTGCTTACAGAATGCCGATTCATAGGGCAAGAGAATATTTATTTGAAAATTTAACACTGGAATGTGGCTCGTTTATCGAGCCACTCATTTCAGTGGTAAATTTTCAAAAATAGTATTCTCTTGCCTTGCAAATGGACATTCCGGATTCACCTCACATTCTTCAAGTAGCCGACTTAGATATGTTTTTCCCCCTCAGATTAATTCTGTAAATCTACCAGTAGGATTTGTTAAGTTTTCTTAACTGCTTAGAAGATTCTGTGATACTTTGTTCCAATCCCTTATCATATTGGGAGCAAAGCTGTATTTAAAGATGTCAGTATTCGCATAAATTTGGTTGAAGTTGCTGTTGTGCATGTTCTTTGTTTTTCCGAACTGGCATCTGTAGACTGTTTAATGGTATCTTTGCTTGTTACTGTAGACCTTTGTCGATCAAAACATTTCGATGGTTGGAGTTTAATGCTGTGGCTCTAGTGTTCAAATGTTTGAAGGGATACCAACATTATCTCAAATGATAGATTACAGTATATAGATTCCATTCTATCTGTGAAGATAAACCTCAAGAAAACCCCTTTAAATTATGATATGGTCATCTGAATGAATGAGAACATGAATATGTGAATGAATGAATGGATGGCATAAGAAGAAACAGATGGACTGCATCCTGCGTATCGAGCCCTTTAGATCCTCCACATATCGCACATGATGTGTGGCAGTGTCGCAAAATGAGAATTTCTTAAAATACTATAACTCTATAATACTATATGAATCAAATATCTATTGAAATACTCACATCAAGTAAAAGGATGGGAAAACTTTAAAATTATTTAAATTTTGCGCAAATCTGAATGCAATGATGAGAGAACAATTCTGTTAAGTTTCGGGATCGATTAAGCCCGTGATAAATTAAAATGCCACTGAATGACTTTAACATTCTTCAGAACGCGTAACAATATGTAAAACATGTAAAAATCATTTTCATTATTTCATTTCATTATTTACATGTATTAAAAATTTACTGCCGTTTATCAAAATGCACCTCCTTATCATTTTCATTATGATGGAGACTGGAGGTAATGATGGTATAGATTAAATGTAATAATGGCATAGATTAAAGTTTTCTTGACATTGGATAATGGACGTTTCCACTTTATCCATCAATCAATATATGTCATACTCAACTACGTGACGTGTAGGATGACATCATAATGAATAACGTAGATAAGTACATCACGAAAGCATATTTGAAGATGGACTGTGCGTTGTTGTATGAACTATGTCTTTACTATATTAAAAATATTCTGTTGAATACTTTGAAACTAATTTGACTTGCTATAGCAGCAACAGCACCATGTTAAATTAGTTACAAAATAATCAACAGCTTACCTGTACAGTTTTCAGGAAATTGAGTCAGGGCATTCAGGGATCGATTGATCCCAATACAATCGAGGTGTGGGTGGAGCTTACCTAGAGACGGGCGGGGCATAGCTAAAACTGGAAAGGTCCATTCCTCGATGAATTAAGTGTCCATTGAAAAACTAACATTTACCTAATTCTTGGTGTATGTCGAACGCCATTTGAATCACTATGTTGAGATCCTCCGCTTCGCCATAGGCTCGACAAAAAGAAAAAAACCTGTATATATTATCATCTATACGCAGTATAAAAATAATGACAAATATTGCACAAAATTATATATACACACAAGCTCACATAACTGCTGTTCATCTAAATAATCTTCTACTGTTAAGCATAATATTATAAGAAATATATTGTTCAGTGTTACCATTCATAAATCTGAACGTTGATATGCCAGTGACTCTAGCATGCCTAAGTACGTAGTCAGTGCTCTGCCATTAAGTGATCCAATTTATACCTCTGTTAACCGCTCTACACAACGCACTATTTATAAGTCTGTCAACCGCTTTATGATCAGAGCCGGCAAAAACATCTTCTGCAGTGGTCGTAAAAAATATTCATTTATGTACCCAAGTGAAGACTATTTTTTGAACATTTATCACTGGAATGATAATCGAGCCAGTCATTCCAGTGATAAATTTCCAAAAACAGTTACTTGGTCAAAGTCTGCATATATGGAAATTTTTAATGAGAAAATTTACATTTTTTTTTACCAGAATTGACGATTAACCCGTTAACCCTCATATCAGCCAAAACAGCTTCTGCAGCGGTCTTGATAAATGTTCATTTGCAGACCAAGAGAAGACTATTTTTGAAAATCTACCACTGGAACGATGGCTCGTTTATCGAGCCAGTCATTCCAGTTGTAAATTTATACTAATACTCTTCTCTTGATCTGCAAATGGACATTTTGAGAACATTAAAATTTTCTTGAACAAATATTAGGGTTAAAGGGTTATGTATTTCTGGATTGACTAGCTTAATAGGACTACACTTTGCATTTTACAACATACATTGATATACTATAAATGCTACACACCAAACCATGACCTCACATCCAGAAAAGGAGTAGGATCATGATAAGAAGATCCTCCATTTTATTAACCCTTTGAAACCGAAACACCAGATATGATAAATCATATACAATGTAAGAAATATTGTTCAATATTTTGAAACTCATTTGACTGGCAACTGTAGATTTCTTTCTGATTAGTTGAAAGGTAAATCATGGCAGTAATCAGACTGGAGAAATGAATCAGCATTTAGCTGTTGAAAGCTGAATATCAGTGTCTGTGTGTGGAATAATGTCTAACCTTAATAAATACAAGACGATGAAATGCGTCTTCCCGTAACTCTTTAATGGTCAAGCCGGCCAAATTCGGCCTCTGCTATGGTCTTGTTGAGTGTCCATTTACAGGCCACAAGAAGACAATTTGTGAAAATTTACCACTGGAATGACTGTCTCGATAACCGAGCCAGTCATTCCTGTGTTAATTTTTCAAAGATTGTATGCTCTTGGCCTGTAAATGGACATTCACTAAGAAAATATTAAAATTTTCTTGACCATATTTGACCAGTAAAGGGTTAAGTGTTGTTGAAAGCTGTTGCTGCTTTGTCTAACCCTTTAAACTGTGTTGGAAAAAATTCCAATTTTCTCCTAGAAAATGTCCATTTGCTGACCAAGAAGACTATTAAAAAAATTTTTTATCACTGGAATGATCATTCCAGTGATAAACTTTTAAAAATAGTCTTCTCTTGGTCTGCAAATGGACGTTTTACAGGACCACTGCCGAAGCCGTTTTTGGCTGATATGCGTGTTAAAGGGCTAAAATTCTACCTGGTCACATTGAAAGGTAACCGTGTAGAACAATCACATGATTCTCCCGCATAAATGCTACAAGTAATTGTAAGGGCCAAACCACCAAAGCTAGTGTAAGTTACATGTACATGTGTACCTGGCACAATAATCACTGGTGGCTTGCCATTCTATAGTACTAATTTTAAGGACCTGTTAATCCAACTGACCTCTCGAGCATACCCCCATCCCCTCCTCGTAAGTCTGTTCACAACCATCCTTATTCACACAAATCTAACCTTGCATATCCAAGCCTGCTAATCACCAGAAGATACATAAATGTGCATGTAATTCTAAGCCCTATATGATGATATAGACAATGATGATGATGTTGATGATGATGGTGATGATGAACGTGGTGATGATGATGATGATGATGATGATGAAAGTTATGATGATGAAGATATTGACTATGATGATGATGATGATGATATTAACAGTGATGATGATATTGACAATGACGATGAAGATGATGTTGCTGATGATGATGATGATAAAGATGAATGATTATGATAATCATCATCATCAAATTACAAAACAACTGCTGATGAAAGCGGCAATCATAAGCAATTAAAATTCTGACTTGTAAATAATGTCAATGAATATATGTAAAAGAAATGATAAAACACAATGTAATCATTATTTAAAAAATGACTTAGCAAATACTAAATAACTAATAAAAACAATGATAAGAGTGCTGACAAATCTGCTGCATAACATTTCATGGAAAATACACGGCACACATTCAATCACACTTCTGTTGTTGGTGTTGCTGCTGTGGGTACATCATTGAGTAAGACAACCAGAATATTCCAGCACAGCTAGAAATACCGCAGCATGTTTCCACATAAACCACAACAGAAACATGTTACTTAGTAAGAAATGTTCTGTTGAATATTTTAAAGGTGCATATTCAAACCAAAATTCTTGAAAATAAAATTGTTAAAATTGTATATCTTTAGAACCTTAAATCGTGAGTAGATGTAATGAAACGAAATAAATCTTAACATATGGTGATTAAATTACTTAAAAATTAATATAATTTTTTTTTTGGTGAAATTGAATTAGACGCACTCATCCCTATTCCAACTTTACATCTAAAAAAATTATATTAATTTATTCAAAATATAATTATCATATGATAAGATTTATTTCATTTAATTACAATGAGGTACACATTTTAAGCCTCTGAAAGTAGACAATTTTAACAATTTTACTTTCAAGGATTTTGTTGTGAACATGCACCTTTGAATATAATTATGTTCAAAGTATTTAGCAGTACGTTTTATTTTATTTTGGAAACATGTTAAGTTATTTCCGAGGTCTACTGTATCTAGCATAAGATAGACAACCACTGAATAAACAGATCTTAAAAATAGCACTGTACGATGATGAAATGAGACCTTACGTAGCAAGTGATGAGTCCGCTTACTCGCTCATGCTCAGAATGAAGGCGATGGATATATCATAACCGTGCATCAACTAAAATGACACTATATAATCGTATCGTGGCACAAATGACATTATCATAATCGTATCTCGACCGAAATGACACCATTATAATCGTATCTTGGCACAAATGACATTATCATAATTGTAGCTCGACCGAAATGACATCATCATAATCCTATCTCGACAAAAGTGACATCATCATATAATCGTCTCTAGACAGAAATGACATCATCATAATCGTCTCTTGACAGCAGTGACGTTATCATAAACGTCTCCCGACAGAAGTAAGATCATCATAATCGTCTCTCGACAGAAATGACATGACCATAATCGTCTCTCGACAGAAGTCAAATCATCATAATCGTCTCTCGACAGGAATGACATCATTATAATCGTATCACGACAGAAATGACATCATCACAATCATCTCTCGACAAAAGTGACATCATTATAAATTATAAATCATATCTCGACATAAATGACATCATTATTATTGTTCCTTATCTACAATGACATCATTATTATCCAGATACTTCATTGTTTCCAGCAAGTAACGTGACCACGGTATACATGTAGGCGAAGCGTCTTTTAAGCGGCAAACTACTGGAGTCTAAATAAAGCGTGATTATTACTAAAGACACAGTCGATTAACACTTTGAACTTTAAATTCACAGAATTTCTATTTCAAGGTAACTGTACAGTACCGCTCATAAATAAGCTAACAATTTTCCAAAACTAAATTATGAGAGTTAGTACAATTTTGAACTCGCAGTAAGAAATGGTCTGTTGAATATTTTAGACTTAATTTGATTGGAAGCCATTGCTGCTTTGGCAGCAGCAATGTCTTCCAATCCAATTATGCTAAAATATTCACCAGTATGTTTTATTTAGTTTTGGAAACACTAAGTTATTTCTGAGCTGTGCTGTACAGGAATGCTGTTGGATAATTTGAAACTAATTTTACAGGAAGCTGTTGCTGCCAGCCAAATTAGCTTCAAAACATCCAATATAATCATTCTTACAGTGCAGATAATTTTTTCCATTTGGCCTTTGTGGTTCAAAGGGTTACCATACTACAAGCTGGTTGCATAGGAAATGCATTCTGATGTCAAAAGATGGCTGACTGTTTGCCTAAGAGTACAAGCATTTTCAGAGCCAGAATATCGGTGGTTCCGCATGCAGGTTTGACAGTATATATAATTCGTCTACAAACAGTTAGTGCCCTGAGATTCGTTCGTGTCTGTCAATCATAAATGTTATGACTAATGAATGAATGAATGGCTGCTGATGCGATCAAGCAGTGGCTCCTCCTTCTCCTCCTCCTCCTCCGTTCATCCATTCCTGGCAATATTGTAAGGCCGCTAATCGGTTAAAAGAGGCCCTCAAGTGTTCTCACCCATGTAATGTCTCTTATGGCTTGTGAGCATTTCGGTTATAACTGTCAACTGCTTAACAGAACTGGAAGGCTGTGGAGAGAGAATTAGTACAATATACACAAGCATTCTGTAAGTATTGCTTTGAAATACATGTCCCCTACCTGGTGATATAAATCTTTAGAGATTGAAAGTAAAAAATTTCATTAAAAATTGTCAAAAGCAGCTGAAGCTCGAACTTGATCTGTAACTTCTCATAACATGGCAATAAACCAAGTCTCAGTTATATATGGTGAAGGAGAAGGAAAAAGTCTTGAAAGCTGATATGTTTGTATTCCATAAGTCGAAAGGGGACATAACGCCATCAAAAAATGACGCAAACGCCTGAAACCCGATCTTGGTCTGTAGTTTCTCATAATAAAGTAATGTACCAATTCTCAGTTGAATATCTTGAGACTGTGAGAAAAAGGGCGGAAAACTAATATTTTTCGTATTTCATAGGTCGAAAGGGGGCATAACTGCATAAAAGATTTATGCATACGCCTGAAACTCGAACTTGGTCTGTAACTTCTCATAACAAAGCAATGTAGCAATTCTCTGTATAATATCTTGAGACTGTGAAAAAGTGCGGAAAACTAATATTTTTCGTACTGCATAAGTCGAAAGGGGACATAACTCCATGAAAAATTGATGAAAATGTCTGAAACTCGAACTTGCTCTGTAACTAAAGCGATGGAACTGATTTTTCCTTAAATATCTTGAAGGAGTGCGAAAAAAGTGCGGAAAGCTGATATTTTTCATATTTCCTAAGTCGAAAGGGGCCATAATTCCATAAAAAATCTATGCATATGCCTGAAACGAAACGCCAACTTAGTCTGTAACTTCTCATAACAAAGCAATGTAGCAATTCTCAGTATAATATCAGAAAACTAATACATTTTGTATTTCATAAGTTGAAAGGGGACATCTCAATGGAAAATTGATGAAAATGTCTGAAACTCTAACTTGTTCTGTAACTCCCTATAATAAAGCAACCTATCAATTCTCAGTTGAATCCCTTGAAGGAGTGCGAAAAGTGTGGAAAACGGATATTTTTTGTATTTCACGTCGAAAGGGAACGTAAATCCACCAAAAATGTACGCAAACTCCTGAAACCCGAACTTAGTCTGTAACTCTGTATACTTAAGCGATGTACCAATTTTTCCTTAAATATCTTGAATGAGTGAGAAAAAAATAGCGGAAAGCTGATATTTTTCATATTTCTTAAGTCGAAAGGGGGCATAATTCCATAAAAAAATTGACGCATACGCCTGAAACTCGAACTTGGTCTGTACCTTCTCATAACAAAGCAATGTAGCAATCCTCAGTAAAATATCTTGAAAGACTGCGAAAAAAAAGTGCGGAAAACTAATATTTTTCGTATTTCATAAGCCGAAAGGCGGCATAACTCCATGAAAAATTTACGAAAATGTCTTAAACTCGAACTTGCTCTGTAGCTCCATACACTAAAGCAATGTACTGATTTTCCCTTAAATATCTTGGAGTGCGAAAAAGGTGCGGAAAGTTGATGTTTCGAATTTCTTAAGTTGAAAGGGGGCATAACTCCATAAACAAGAGTTTTAGTGAAACTCAACATACACCCGCAGACATACTTGTTTGAGGAATGCTAAATGTGAACAGTTTGTCTTTGATAAATGACACTCCGTCTATCCCTAAAACATCTGCTGAACAAAAATTTGTGAGTGTAGGCTCAATACTCTTCAAGATATGGCTCGGAAAGAATTTTGATGAATTTTAGCTTTTCAGGGGAGATAACTCGGGCAAAGATTGGCAGATTTTGCCGAAACGAAATCATTGCACTTCGTCTATCCCTAACATAACTGCTGGAAAAAAATTGTGAGTGTAGGTTCAAAACTCTTCGAGATCTGCACCTGACAACAAATCAGATAGACAGACGCATAGATGGACGGACGGTTGGACGGCGAGCGCCATCACATAATACGACCCCGTGGCCGTATAAAAATTGACGCATATACCTGAAACATACCTGAAACTCGAACCTGGTCTGTAATTTCTTATAACAAAGCAATGTATCAATTCTCAGTTGAATACCTTGAAGGACTGCGAAAATGTGCAGAAAACCAACTGCGACAGACAGGCGGATGGACAGATGGACAGAGTGCAAACCTATAGTCCCCAGGTTTTACCGGTAGGGACTAATAAATGGAGAGAGTGAGGAATGACAAGGATGGAGTTAGGTAGTGAGCAGAACAAACAAGAGAGTAGGTGAGGGATATGTATATATACGCATATACAGGCATGGGAGTGGCATGTAGGCAAGCAGACTGACAGGCAGGCAGACACACGGACAGACAGAGACCACAGACAGCCAGACACACACACACACACACACACACACACACATACACACACGCACACAGACAGACAAAAGTCCAAAATATTCAACAGTGTTTTATTTTCTTTTGGACACATGTTATTTCCCAGCTGTACTGTAGAAACCTAGGCAGGCATAATAAGTCTTTGGGACGTTTGTGAAAAACTTTCCAGCTAATTCCTAAATCAGACAGCATACACCAAACACAATTTAGATCGCTATGTCTTGTCATTGTCTGGCTCGCAAATGGCTCACCAAAAATTGTGTCCCCTCTCCCACCCCAACACCCCCTACAATAATCCTTTTATTTAGTTTACCTCAAACAAATGCAGATAATTTATTACTGACCTGTTTCTCCGCGAGTTTCTTCAGGTCATCCAGCCATGATGCACAAATCTGATGTACCGTGGCCATATCACGTGCCATATCACCGGTTATCCGGTCTCGTTCCTTTGGACAGTCAGCGACATTCTAACAACACATTAAATTGAACATAGTAATCAAACAGATCTGTAGTATATGTAGGTTAAATGATGCCGAGTATATTCGGGACCTGAAATTATACTAGCCAGCAGGACCAGCTAACTCTAGTGATTATTTATTACCGCTTAGTCAACAACTACGATACACTATAGTTGCATATAAGTGACTGTTACTAGTAGGTGCAATAAAACTGTTGATTACTTTACTCCTTCTACTACATGTACATAAGGATGACAGTGTGCTAAACCATTAAATGTGCATGTTCACAGCAAAATCGCCGAAAATAAAATTGTTTAAATTGTTTACTTTTAGAAACTTATACTGTGAGCCTATATGTAATGAAATGAAATAAATCTTAGCATATGATGATTTCATTACGTATAAATGAATAAAAAAATTTTAAGTTGCGAAATTAATATAATTTTTTTAAGTTGCAAAATTGAAATAGAGGCTCGTGCCTCTATTTCAGTTTCGCAACTGAAAAAATTATATTAATTTATACGTATTGAAATCATCATATGTTAAGATTTATTTCGTTTCATTACATATAGGCTCACAGTTTAAGCCTCTAAAAGTATATAATTTAAACAATTTTATTTTCAGTAATTTTGCTGTGAATATGCACCTTTAATCCTTCATATTGATAAAAAAATAAAATACAAATCAAAATACATAAATTACCTATCAAGCACAAAATCTGTATATTATTAATAACTGACACCCTTTCAACATGTTCATTCAAATCTCTATGCATTTTCCACAATACTGATGCATATGTAATCTATCTTAGAAGAACCGATGTAAATTTTGGAAACAATGTACATTTACTACTGACATTTACAAAAAAATAGATTTCTGTTATCCTGCAAATAGACATTCCACAGCGCCTTGATGGTTACTGGATAATGGTCCAGAAAATTGAAATTTTTGCCTAGTCAGTGTCCATTTACAGGCCGAGACAATGTATGAAAATTTAACAATGGAATGCCTGGCTCGATCAGTCGATTAAGTGGTGAATTTTCAAAAAGTCTTGGTCTGTAAATGGACATTGCTGAAGACCACTACACCAGCTGTTTTTGGCCGGTTTGACCAAACAATGGTTAAAATGCCACAAGAGTGGGTTAATGAATACGAGATCCCGTGACTTACAGATAACTCGTCAAGGAACATAATCATTCTCTGCTTGTTGCCTTTAATAAATGGATTTACCACCTTCATGAACGTCTCCTGAAACAAAGACATACAGAACAGCTCATAAAACGTTTAACATGTTTCTAAAACAACAAGCTCAATAGAATCTCAGTAGCTATGAGTTCTGAATTTGTTATGATTTTCCAGATTTTCTGCAAATTTTCAGGATCAAACCCCAAGTTGTTGAATTCTAGTGTATTGTCACACCCTTTCATGTGTTACAATTTGAGCCAAGTTGGACAGTACTAACTCTACTTTCCGAGATATCAAACAATCCAGAATTTGATATCCAGATTACGGCCAAAGTTTGGAAATCCTCTTGCACCATAAGTTCCTTCGTCGTGTTAGATTTTGAGCGAAATTAAGCAGCAGTTTTTTTAGATATTGCTAGGAAAAAGCTTTTGTAACATTTGCTCATTGAATGTCCATTTGCAGTTCAAGAGTACAAGGGCAAACAATATTTGAAAATTTACCCATTGAATGACTGGCTCAGTAAATTTTCAAAAGTATTCTTCTCTTGTTCTGTAAATTGGTATTAACTAGGCCTAGTGTGGAGGCGGATTTTGGTTAGCTGGACCATTAAAATGTTAACACTTTCTTGGCAAAGCCAGGCAAAATACTCCTCTGCATCGGTCTTGAGGAACAAACATTCACAGGCAAGAGGACTATATTTGGAAAATTTACCACTGAAATTACTGGATCGGTAACTCATTTCAGTGGTACCTTTTCAGAAATAGTCATCTGGCCTGTGAATGGACATTCAATAAACAAAGATTTGAACTTTCTTAACCATATTTAGCAATTACAGTTTTAAAGACCTGATGAAGTACATTTATGTGCGAAAGCTCGTCAAAATAAACTAAGTTAGTCTTAAAAGCAGGCAACAGCTTCCAGTCAAATTAGTTTTAAAATATTCAATAGATTAATTAATTTAAGTTTTTTCAAGAAACTTGTTCTAAAGATTAAAAACCTTGTCAGGAGTCCCACCCATTGTTATACAATCATTAGGTCATGGAATTTTGTAAGTCTGGTCATGGAAAAGTCATTGAATGTAGCATTGCAATACGAGTACAAACCCTGATTACATGACCGGTACCATGACAGTTTCATGACATCATTAATTTTACAAACAAGACTTACCCTCAGTTTACAGTGTGTCATCCATGTAGAAATAGATGTAGTTTCAGCAACTATATTTCTCAAAATTATACACCTTATAATCATCAATGTTTTGAATAAGCCATTAAATGTTGCTTGAAATTAGACAAGTCCTCACTTCTGTATCAACTGTCATCTTTGTCAGCACTAGAGCTGGGCGGTCTGACAGTAGTACCGTGAGGACCGCGATATACCGTGAACCGATACCGTTGACATTTCCAAATACCGTGAATACCGTCCATAATGTTTGAGCAATATTTGAAAAATATATTCATAAAATCTGACTTGACTAAGGGTAAATATGTGCTAATAGTGCCAAAAATACAGGCATCCCTAACTATTAGCCGAGTTGAGGTGAAAGGGTCATTGTAAAAACAAACATCAAGACGTCAATTACAAAATAATGACAGGCAGAATTGTATGTCAAACATACGTCTTAAAAGTCTCACGGTAAAATTGCTTTATTTAAAACATCTAAACTCATTCTCTGGCCGTCCGCCGGTAGTAATTACACTATAATATATTCCCTATTCCCGTTTCTATTATTTGTAATTTATTACTCCAAGCATTTTGTCACCGAACAAACACGCTAGAATAACAAAATAACATACAAACTGCGTGCTATTCAAACACAACAGCAATCTCACAAAGAGGTATCTGATTGGTTGTTCATGAACTAGACCGTGGGAAAATACATTACTATGCTGAATTTATCAATGAAAATTTAATAAAACGTAGTATTTGCTCGCGCCGTTTTGATCACATGCTAATTTATTAACAACGAGCAGCGTTGAAGTCGTTATTTTTTATTTTTCTGGCTTGTTTTAAGAAATTTCTTTAAGGATTAAATCCAGTTTAAGTAATGACACCTAAAAATTATAGTGTTTTAGTTTTTGTAATTCATTTTTCAACTGGGTACACGTCGGAAGTTCGCGGAAATAGCTTTTTACACGCATTGTTCACGTGAAGCATGGCGAGTAACGAGTCTGCACATCGGGTACTCGGTAATTATCAGAAGCCTTGGAATCGGCTATATTCAATGTCGTGTTATATGTATGTGTATCATACAAGTGATCAGAGCAAGGATCATACAAAGCTACGCCGAGAATGCAATGCCATCATCCGTCGCCAGATCAGTGAACAACTGAAAGAACTTGCCACTATATAGAGGCTGGTTAGTAGACATCACAGCCATATGATTGTCATGAAATGTTTCAGGTGGTCCAGGCTCTAAGAGTTGCCCATCCACTGCCATTGGTTTCCGTCCATAACTCTGAAGGTAACTTTGTCTGGACTGACCAGTGAAAAGCAGAATAGCTGAAGAACCAGTTCACGGATCCGGACGACATTTGTAGGTGATTCTAGGCCACTACAAACTGAGATTGAAAAGGCAATTAAGGCCCTGAGAAATGGACGTGCATTTGAACCCGAGCGCATCAGCAATGGCCTCTTTAAGTATGCAAGTGATAACATCTCCTATGCTGTACCCTTGTCGAACTGCCAAATACCGAAGAAGCATTCTGGACCACTCGTAAGCAAACCTGTGGCCTAGTTTTCTTTAAAATATCTGGAAGATTTTGTCCATTGTGACACCGTGCCCCATCCTAGAAAATATTGTCAGATTCCCTGGAGTCTTCCAGAGGGTCTTTAAATGAGGACGCAGCTGTGCAGACTTCATATGGGTGCAGCGAATGGTTGTGTACCCTGGACTCAAAGTACACCCACAAACAAGAAATCTATATCTTATGGTTTGTTTGCCAGAGATTGGCATACAGATTTCACAATGCCCATGTTCATAATATCGAGATTTCATTTGCTAACTCCATTTGTAAGCAAATTGTAGTAGATCGGCTGGTGTATCCTCAACCCCTTCGAAAGCAACTTTACTCAGTCAGTACATTAGACAACATAGATCACAATCCATCATCCGCAACTGCACATGAATCATTCTGTGGTACATCTATCAGTATCATTCAGTTCTATACAGAATATGAGCAAGTGATGATCACATAGTGCCATAAACCTTTTACAATGGCTTCTGGAAGTCCAGATCCTTCAGATTTATACACAATCATAGCAATAATGTCAGTGAAGCTTGCAGAAGCACCTTCCCCACCTCCCACTACAAACCTAATAAAAGAAAGATTAGTCATTGAAAGAAGTAAAGAAGGAGATTGGTTTCAATTACAATACCTTGTGCTGCAGAGGCCTTTAATGAACTGCTCATTAGATGCACACATAGGCTTGTTTTCGCGAGTAACAGAATATACGACTGCTACAAAAATAAAAGAGTACAACACTCGCCCCGTTTAAATACTCGCGGATTTTGTCTGGACTTTGCGCTCGACTGCCAAAATAAAATTTACCATTTGCTGGTCGCACGCATTAATAGCAAGAACAATCCAGATTGAAAATAGTGCACCCCAATGTCTCAAACAGCGGGTTATAGTTAGCGAGTCGACCACACCCTTTGACCGATATTCCCGCGAATGATATTACGTCAATAAAAAATAGTGACCTAATAAAATCGTGAAACTAAACAGTCGCAATAGCCATGTTTTTCTTCTCTAAATCAGGAAGCTGATTTATTTATTTTACTTCTATTTATCATTGATTGGAGATGGAAGTAAAAAGGAAATGGAAAAAACTGTTCTAATTTCATGGCATGCCTCAAGCTCAGATAACGGTATACCGTGGTATTTTTTCATGGTACCGATACCGTCATGTAAATATCAATACCGCCCACCTCTAGTCAGCACTATTCACAAATGTTTTGCAAAAAACTGTCACTC
Organism: Chaetoderma sp. LZ-2023a; assembly: GCA_034401795.1. NCBI lineage: Eukaryota > Metazoa > Mollusca > Caudofoveata > Chaetodermatida > Chaetodermatidae > Chaetoderma > Chaetoderma sp. LZ-2023a. The sequence goes on along the minus strand of CM067360.1, from coordinate 96,264,748 downwards.
ATGTCACTTTATAACTGAAGAAAATAAGTCATCACTTTACATACTGTCACAGAAATTTAGAATCACAAATGTCACTAAGCAGTTTTGGTTTTTTTCCTTGCAACCAGTGCTTCCAACTTTGTTTTCCTTTTCAGATTGATCTGTCTCTTCTCAATAAATGTCAACCTTGCTTCCTTCTCAAGAAGTTGCTGCGCCGCTTTCGCTTTCTCTTTGTTTTGAAACTTTGTGGCTTTCAAGGAATACTTTGCCTTCTTTTCTTCCATGTCCTTATGGGTTTTTTCATTCTCTGCTTTGTAATGCGTCCAAGACTCTTGCATATTTTTAGATAGAGTCCCGTTAATTGGATCGTGAAGAATGTCTTGGCGGCGGTCGAAAATTTGAGTAGTTGTTTTCTTCTGAGCAGCGATATTGTTTGAAATGCATTGAAGGTTTCAATCTTCATCCTCCCTGATCGAGTGTCAATGATATCCTGCATTAGGTTGGAGCTACTCTCCACTTGTGGGCCATGAAGCAACTAATAATTGCTTTTGCCATCGTACAGAGTGTGGGGTACCTGCCTGTTTTCATCACATGGCTCCACCAATGATCAAGCCGTACTGGTGTTTCATCTGGGAGGAATGCAGCTGGAAGACTGGAGTCAACTTGAAAAGCATGAACTTCCCTGTCATATGCATCTCTTTCTGAAGTAGTTAGTATGGTCAGAAGTGTTATTGGTAACAACTTCTTCAAGTACTTTAGGGTCAAGCTGTGGCCGGTGGCCGCCAGATCAATGGCCGATAATCCTTAGTGAGAAACTCCTCTGATCCTGATCTGTCTATCTCTGTCAGCATTTTGCTAGTAGAGCATCCAAGAAACATAGATTTCCGACTGAGCAGGTCTGTCGTATCCAAATCCATCTCCTGGAGTTGGCTTGTGGACTTGTCATTAATGGCTTGTGGATTCACAAAACATGCCAAGAAATCCCTGAATAATTGTTGCTGTTGGTCATGGAGTTTGTGTATCATAGGCTCTTTTAACTGGAATAGGCACACATACTGTTTTAACAAGGAAAAACAGCACTGTAAAACAGCATAATAATCACAGTCTGTTTCCTTTTATGGATAAAATTCTCCATTATTCTTAACTTCCGATTTCTTCCATCTTCTGTGAGTGTCTTTCGAGACAGTTCTCCACGAATGGTGCGTATTCTCGCTCTTGCCTGGTCACTGACTGCTCTTCTGTGAAGAATCGAGACGATCAAGTACTGGTAGAGTGGCTTAGACTTTTCTGGGACAAACGCATAATAAAACACCAGGTATGCATCCAAAGGTCGTAAATTCGACACAGTAACATCATAACACGATAACCACCGATGACTCAAAAAGCGCTCTGGCATTGCGAAACTAAGCTCGAGAATAAGACATATCTCCTTTAAAACGTCAACTACGTAAATCAGCGGACCACTTAGTCGTTTGAAATATCAGTGTGAAGTTTCTCAACACAGTTGTTAAATGTCACACAGAATTTCTTAGAGCAATTGCGAATATTATGGCAGGAGTCTCCATCTATGTCTAGGAGATGTGGTGCTTTCTCATGCAGTCCGACTTCTAATCCACACATCACATTGCACCTGTCCATTAGAACTGACACTAAATTGCTCCATGGCAAGTTGAGCTTTTCAAACAGTTTTGTTATCTCATCATATACTGAATCAAAAAAGCATCCGCTTTTGTTTCTACGAGAATTCTTAATACTTACCAGATGTACTATTATGATAATGTCTATTATCCAGTCTAGCTCAAAATAAACAATTAAAACTCCGCACTCTCCTGGTCCTGCCCATACTGTGTCCGGGAATACCATAGCCGCAGGTACCGAGTCTATTCCCAATCACAGTCAGATTCGTCTTATATTTGCCTTGGCAAACTGCGAAAGCAGCTCAGCCTCACCTCAGCGGGGCGGCTGAGGCAGGGCCATAGTACATCTGGTAAGTATTAAGAATTCTCGTAGAAACAAAAGCGGATGCTTTTTTGATTCTACTTCGAATAATACTTACCAGATGTACTATTATGATAAACTCCGGATTTCGACAGCCAGGAAATGCCGGTGGGAGGAGGTGAGGCTCGAACCAGCACTCATCAACCATCCAACAGAGAAAGTTGTGAAGAGACTAAAACCCTGGCATACGCTTGGGTTCTGCTATCTGACTCATAGAGTGCTAAACTTCCATGGTCTAGACCGCGCTCCCCCCCCCCCCCCCCCTCTTTTGTCCGCACAAAACCAGAGGGATGTCCATGGGGATGCAACACCCACCAGACCCGTGTCAGCCCCAAGTCTCAGCTAGGGCAGTCCAGTAGAGTGCAAAGAAGCTACTACAACTTCAAATCTTTGAAAAAACTATCAGTATATCGATTAGATTTTCAAATTGGAATGAGTCTCATGTCTGTATGAGAGGATAAATATACTCTTGTACCAGACTATTCACTTACTCAGTCTGGTATTTCGACTGGAAGTAAAGATATTTATAGTCACTTAATTAATGTAAACACTCACCATTTTTGAGTGGTCGATCTGTTCTTGATCATCACAGGAGCTAGGCCCAATCCACGGTCGTACTCAGTCATGTGCATAGGGCTTGGTCAGTGTAGGCGGAAGGCTTTTGTGATGTGTGCGAAGTAGTGGTCGGACGTGGCTTAGTTTAGGTTCGACAGATTGGCGACGGCTACTGGATTAAGTGTGCTGGAGATGTCTCGAAGGTAGAAATCAGTGAATGACGACTCGGCATGCCATTGTGCTACAGACATCACCTGCTCTAAAGAGACACCCTTATAAAGGGCCGATGATGCTGCTAGTGCTCGGACCTCATGGGCATTCGCACGATCAATCTACTTTCCTGTAGCGATCTTGTGCGACATCTGAATAGCGTCAACTATCCAACGAGAAATAGTATCTTTCGAAGCACGTAAATGGGGAGCTTTGAGACATAACCACAGAGATTTCGGGTCGTCTCTCCACTCAGAAGTACGTTTCTTATACATCTTTAGACATCTGACAGGACACCAAGCACAAGAATTTGGGTCATGTCTAGTTAAACTTGGCAAATTGATCGGCTGTCCTGGATATTTAAGTGACTGATTCTTTGCCAGGAAACAAAGACGTGGAAGTAATCTTAAACCTTCACCCGTGACGACAAAACGGTCTTGTTCGGCAGAAAGCGCATGAATCTCGCTTCTCCTTCTCGCCGACGCTGCTGCAACCAAGAAAACTGATTTAATAGTTAACAGTTTAATGTCAATAGATCTAATCGGTTCAAAGGGAGCATGCCCTAAAACCTGTAGAACAAGAGATAGATTCCATGATGGGATAGGAATTGGCTGTCTAGGTCGCAGATTGCTCATTCCTTTGATAACTTCATTCAAGGTGTCATTCTCCACTCCCCCAATGGTGAGACTAGGAATGACAGAAGCTAATGCAGACTTATATGCTGCTAGGGTAGAAGGTACAAGTTTGTCAACTTCGTATAAATGACAGATAAAATCTGCTACGTGTTGAACATATGCAGAAAAGGGATCAATATCTCTTCTCTCACACCACTGTGCAAATTTGTTGATTCTATAATTATATGTTTTTGTGGTCGAAACTCTTCTGGCCGAAGCAACAAACTTCGCTGCTTGCTCAGAAAAGCCACCCTCAATTGCACGCTGCTTGACAACATCCATGCAGTCAATTTGAACATTTCTGGTCTGTCGTGAAGGTACAGACCCTTGTTCTGAGAGATTACATCTCTTGTGTCTGGAAGAGGGATTGGACTGCAGACCAGAAGGTCCAGCAGATCCGTAAACCATGATCGGCCTGGCCAATAAGGAGCGATCAGTAGTACTTGGCACATCCCCTCTCTTATCTTTGCCAGAACTTTCGGGATGAGAATTGTTGGAGGATACGCATACGCGTACATTCCCTTCCAACTTATCGCCAGTGCGTCTACTGCTAGAGCTAACGGGTCCGGGATCGGTGACACGTACGTGACCATCTTTGCGTTTTTCTTCATTGCAAATAGGTCGACATTTGGCTTGCCCCATTGTTTGAATAGAACCTCCGCTACCACTTGGTTGAGCTGCCATTCCGTCGGACGACAAACCGTCCTTCGACTGAGAGCATCCGCTAAGATGTTCAATCTTCCTGGAATGTGTGCTGCCCGAAGAATAATATTCCTCTCTTGGCACCACAGCAGAAGGTTCCAAACCATCATACACAACTCCGGTGATCTTGTCCCGCCCTGGCGGTTCAAATAAGACACCACTGTTGAGTTGTCTGTCCTTACTAGGACAATTTTGTCTTGAACTAGACTCTCGAACTTCTGCAGTGCTAATACCACCGCTAATAGCTCGAGCACATTGATATGTTTCTGCGCATTGGTCCGATCCCATTCCCCTGACACTGACTGATTGTCCACTACCGCTCCCCAACCTGTCAACGATGCATCCGTGAATATGGACATCTGAGGTTGAGGAGGTTGTAGAGGAACACCTCGCAGGAGATTCTGTTCCGACAACCACCACTGAAGGTGGAATATCAATGGTTCTTTTACTGGTATTCTCAGAGATAACGGATCTGTTCTCTGTGACCAGAACGACATCAAATACATCTGAATCGGCCTGCGCCTGAGCGCCGCATATGGCACCACCTTCTCCAGAGATACTAGTAAACCGAGTATTCTGAGAAATTGACGCGCCGTCAGATAGGCTCCTAGAGAAACCGACTCCAACACTGCAATCAGGCTTCTGACTCTGCTCTCCGCCGGAAAAGCTACGCCGTCCCTGAGATTGAAAAAAATTCCCAGATAAACAAACTCCTGGGATGGAGTCAGTTCTGATTTCTCTAGATTCACAATCCATCCTAGCTTCTTCAATAAGTCTAGGACTACCTTCAGATTGCTGCGCAGAGTGACTGGATTCCCCGCCTTTAGCAGCCAGTCGTCTATGTAAGTGTGAACAGCTATGTTTCTCCCGCGAAGTAAAGAAGTCATGGCGAGAACCACCTTGGTGAAGACCCTCGGAGCCGTGGTCAGGCCGAATGGAAGAGCATTGAATTCCCAAACATTGTCGTGGAATGCAAACCGCAGGTACTTCTGAAAGGGAATTGACATTGGAATATGAAAATAAGCATCCTTCAGATCTATTGATACCGCCCACATGCCTTTCCTGAGCCCTGTCATCACCGCTGCTACCGTCTCCATCTGAAACCTGGGAGAAAGAATAAATTTGTTCAACGGTTTGAGATTGAGAATTGGTCTCCACTCTCCGGTACGCTTCGGAACTAGGAACATAATCGAATAGAAGCCCAGTGATGACTGATCGGCGACCAGGTGAATCGCCTTCTTCTGACGAAGCGATTCTATCTCTGACTGAATGGCAACTAGACGGTCTAATTCCCTTGGAATAGGAGTCCATATTGGAGTCGAGGTTAACGGAACTAACGATTGATGGATGAGCCAGTCCGGATCGTAGCCGTTTCTTATCCACTGACAGACTAAATAGTCGCGCACAACCTGTTCCCATTGGCTTAGGAATAGCTGAAGTCTGCCTCCGACGGAAGGAATCTGCACACAGTTGTCGGTCGAGATTAGCCGACAAGACGCTACATCGCTTGGGTGAAGATTCTCGACTCCATTTGTTTCCAAAGCCGCCGGTATTGATTCCGCCGGAAACCCGTCAGGAACGAGCCCCATGGCCGCCCCGCGGCTTCTTGTGGTATGACGGTCCGGAACCGCCGCCACGACTATCCTTACGGTAGCCGCCACGGCCCGAACCGCCACCCTTCCTGTCGTCCTCATACGGCCTCTTACTAGAGGGCTTGTATGTGGACGAACGGCCAGGCCCTTGTGCTCCGGATGGCCTATGGGCATCACGGGCAGAAGGACGGAAGGGCGATCTAGGACGCTGCCTCTGCTGCTCCTGTCTGTGTTGACGGTAGGACTGTTGCGGCTGAGTCCTCTTGGTCGACTTCCACGACTTGCCGACCACCTCTTGCTCCGCCACCATCGATGCAACTTTAGAAAGCGCTTGTCGTGCCGAGCCGCCGAACAAGCCTGGACCTATGAAAGGCGCAGAAGATAACGCTGCCCTCATCTCCGGTCCTGGTTCCACACAATCGAGAACCATTCTCCGTCGCTCTGCTAAAGTTCTTGGGATCACCCTGGCCAGGCAATCCTGAGACAGGCGCATGGTGTCCCGAACAACTCCGGGAGCAGCCTCTGGCACCTGTCCGCCTTCCGCCGTGCAGTCCAGCATACCCTGCAAGACGGTACACCCGTGCGACAGCGCAGCCATGGCTGCCCTAGCCGCATCCTCAATGAGCGTGAGCTCATTAAACGGGTCTTTGTTGGTCTGAGAAACCAAGGGACGTGACCGCCCCTTGGCCTTCCCAGCCAACGGCCTATTCAGCGCCTCACGTTCCGCAACGGAAAGCCGTGGAACTCTGGCGTACTGATGATAGGCCTGCTCCGGAAAACGGACCCTACTCCTTATCCCCTTCGGGGCCTTGGGCAACGCATAGTCTGGCTGAACCAGACGATATGCCGCAACTTCCAACATGTCAGAAGTCTGCGTGTCCAAGGGGAGTGTAGGCATGGCCGAAGAGCCACTGGACAGAGCGCTAGCCGCACGCTCTGACATCCGCTCCATCGCCGGATCGCGCTGAGATCCTAGATCCGATGCCAACCCGAGATGATTGGTCATCCATCCAAGGACCTGCACCCATTCAGCTTCGGCGCAGAAAGCGGAATCGTCCATTAAAGAACTCCCGTTTTCATCCTCCCTCTCTCCCTTAGATGAGAGGGCCACCGACGATCCGTGCTGAACGCTACGATAAACGTCTCTGCCAGGACAGAGCGCATCCATAGCGCGACTACCAGCGGCACCAGTATCCAACGAATCGCCGGATACGGATTCTCCGCAGTCCATCGGCTCCAACACGGGATCCGGGACTACGACCGCCTCAATCACGGCTGGCACTGTCACTCCGATAGGAGCCGCGCCTAACGCCGTCGGGATAGCCGTCGGAACCGCAAACCACGGCTCCGCCGGCATATCCGGTTGCACAAATAACGGATGAAAAATGCCCGACGGAACGTCGACATCACCATCCGCCTGGCAAACCCGTACAAATCCCGAGGGAGACCCCTGGGACGTACTAGGCATTGCCGACATTGAAAGATCCGGCATGCCGGAGTCTTCCATCAACAGCAATTCTTCCTCCTCTACCGACGGCTCTTGAGCTGAGGACAGAGAAGGGTCAGGTGCATGACCCTCAGCAGAACTAGCCGGACCACCTAATGGTTGCCCTGCACCAGCTTGCCTCACCGGGCCCGTGGACTGTAATGAATCAAACATGGCCTTGAACTGGGCCGCCCATACGCCCAGTGCTGAATCCATCCTCTCATTCAGGCGACCTTCCAGTCCAACCAACGACGCTTGCTGCCGCTTCACTGCCTTATCCTTCTCTATACGCTCCAGCCTCGCCCGTCGATCCCTGTCAAACTCAGCCACCATTGCCGACGACCACTTGGCGCACACATCACACGGGCTTCCGACCTTACACTTCGCACACGCCACACAGTGATGACCAAGATACTTCCGTTTCATGAACCTGTTGCACTTCTGGCACAACGTGTCCGGGTTCTTCGGTTTCTGCGAACACAGAGAAGAATTAAAACGCTGCACATGACAAGTGATGACGAGCAATACGCACAATAGACTTGATAGTTAAGATTTCTTAAACACATTAACTTTCTCTTAAATTAATGATAACAAGTCTTAGGCAGGAAATATTTGAAACTTTTTTGAGTGAAAATTTAAAAAAAACCACAACTTAGCCTTTAACTAACGTTAAATAACCAAGAATAAATCGCCGATCACTACAAACACCCTCGACAACTAAGCGAGAGCTAAAATCGGCGACAACAGAGTGCCTGGATACACCAAGCCAAGAACGACATAATTCATGGGCGCCGCCATCTTGGCCAAGGACGCATCCATCTTAGAGGAACCGAGTCGCAAGAGAAAATTAACCGAGTACCCGAATTAAAACTAAAAGTCAACGGGTACAGAAGCGACTCCAACAATGGCTAACATTATAAAAAATGTGCCAATTTAAGGAAACTTTCAAACAGTCATTATGGCACGAATGTATAAATTCTAGATTGATACAACCTGCCCCTGTGATGATTTCCCAAGTTCCTCCATGAATCCAGCGATGTAATCGACTAACACAACTGATTAACTGCTTAAATTGCAAAATTTGAGCACTCTAAAAAACACGACTTTGAAAAAGCGCAAAATAGACGAATCTGACTGTGATTGGGAATAGACTCGGTACCTGCGGCTATGGTATTCCCGGACACAGTATGGGCAGGACCAGGAGAGTGCGGAGTTTTAATTGTTTATTTTGAGCTAGACTGGATAATAGACATTATCATAATAGTACATCTGGTAAGTATTATTCGAAGTAGAAATTGAGTTCACTTTAACTAAACTAACAGAGGCTAGGTGCTCTCCTATGATCTCATTTGCTGAATCAGAATAGTAGCTCACTAAAATCGTGAGCACAGGCATCAAATTGTTACTCGTAGAGTCATCCATGTTCAAGGAGAATGGAACATTTCGAATACTCTAGGTTTTTGATCGCATGGTTTCGTCAAGACCAAATCTAAGCTTATAGGCAGCAGTCGTTCTGTTTAAGCCAAGTTTTGCTAAAGTTTTGCTATCCGTTGCAAGTTTCTTCGATAACTCAATCAAAACAGGTGCCATTGAAAATGGCATTGAATGCTCTGCAAGTACACCAAGGACCATTCCCTAGAAAAAGAGAAAATCTGTTCAGAAAATTTAAACTTACTCATAGAAAATGTCCATTTGCAGACCAAGAGATTATTTTAGAAAATGTATCACTGGAATGACTAGTTCGGTTACCGAGCTAGTAACTCCAGGGAAAATTTTTTCAAAAATAGTATTCATTTGTCCTGCAAGTGGACATTTTTCAAGACAACTGTTTTAGCGTTTTTGTCTGGCGTGAGTGTTAAAGGCTTAACTAGGGGAGCGATAACTTGACCCTTTAATGGTCAAATTTGGTAAAGAAAATTTAATTATCTGCCTAGTATTGAATGGCCATTACAGGCCAACATAATACAATTTTTGGAAATTTATCACTGAAATGATTGAAAAATTGTAGTATCTTGGTCTGTAAACCGACATTCCACAATACTAATACCATAACAGAGGCAAGTTTTGGCTGGCATGGCCATTAAAGGGTTAAAAGACAAATTTATTTTTAATATTTAGAATTAATGTGTCAGTCATTTTAGTGGATGCCATCCAAAAACATCTAATTTTTCACAAATAAGTTCTTGGCAAGTTTGAAGAACCACGCACATGCACCACACACCCACACACTTCGACAATTAGGCTCACACACACACTTGCCGTCTACCTCCAGACAATCAAAACTTGTTTGTGGTCAAGATGGTTTAACACGTTCACTGTCAAAATCACTGAGAGTAAATTCTCCCTATATAAAACTTATTCTGTTGAATATTTTGAAATTAATTTGACTGCAAGCCGTTGCTGCCTAAGGCAGCAATGGTTGCCAGTCACATTTATTTCAAAACATCCAACAGTTTTCAAATTCCTGTATGGTTCCCTTGAAAATGGAATATGGAGTATTCAACAGTGAAAATGTTAATAAAATTAACAATAATGAGTACCTGTGCATTGGCTAGTCTTTCATTTATCGGAACAATAGGTGCTGCTGCCGCGGGCTTCGCTGATACAGCCTTTTGAAACATAGGATGTATTCCATAGGTTGTAGTATCGCTCTTGGCACTAAATAGGCAATAATTGGTCGGCTGAATTTCGTTTTCATGTGAATCTCCAATGTTTTACATCCTCTACTAGCATAGTTAATTAAAACATTGCAAAGAATACAAATAGCTTTCCCGCCAGTGTCGACTTTTCGAATACATTCACCTAGAGTCGTAGCCAAATCCTTTCCATCGATTTTAACTGTTACACACTTTTCTAACCAGTTCCATCGAAATTTTTTTCAATTTATCAATTTCCTGGACACGATCAGCTTCAGATCTTTCTATTATTCGCGGCATTTTTCAATTAAATAACAACATCAAATCACAACAAATAGTAATCCCGCGAACAAATTTTACACCGGAACAAAGAGAACGCGTTTGGAATAGCTTGATACAGCTAAATCTAGGTGAACTTAATGCAGCGATCTGAAAGTATTAATGCAGCATTGCTATTTGTGTAGTCTCATTTCTTGATATATTTCAAATAGTCGTCTCGATTTTATGTACATTTATTCAACAGTTGCGTAATTTCCACTTTATAACATGTCACACCAAGCACTTTGTTCAACCGCAATTTCGCGAGTTTTCCGGTAAGTCTCCGGTATACAACCGGGACCCAGTTCCACAATACAAAACTGAATTACGAATGAGGACGAGCAATTCTGTAATACGTTCCCGGTGCTGATACATTACATACATAGTGAAATAGGCTAGCAAACGTGGACAGGGAACCAAGAGGCTAAAGATATGTCAATTTGTTATGTTAACGATGTTAATTTATCAACGTTTCTGTATCGGCGACATCGCTTTGGCGTTTAAACCGGGAATATTGTAATCAATAATCTGATAGAAAGTTACATATTATATAACTGTACCTACGCACACCCCGCCACTAAAAAAACTAACCAGATTTACATTGATCTCTAAATCGATCTTTCCAGTAGTAAAAAAATCTGAATTCCGACGATCGGCGGAAAATTCTCATGCCTGTAAAAGGTACTAGCTTTGAATCCTGTTTTTCCAGTGTTAAAGGTGACCACAGTTGATTCATGTTACAATTAGTAACAGAGGAACAAACATGCTTACCCCAACTTTTAATTGACCGTTACCTTTGCAGAAAAGGAGTCCAAAACTTCAGCGGAGAGCTGGACATCAAGAGGACCTCCAAGTAGGTGTACACGATTTACAGATTTATAATCATGATTTTCTACGAGGGAGAACAGAAATATTTTTAATAAATTTGAACTGAATAAAATATTTAAAACTTGACATTCAGCTTTAATTATTTAATAATTAAGATTGGTAAAGAAAATTTAAGTTTTTCCCTTAGTAAATGTGCATTTTCAGTGAAATCTTTTGAAAAATTACCACTGGAATGACTGGTTTGGTTACTGAGCCAGTCATTTCAGTGCCAAAATTTAAAAAATAGATTTCTGTTGTCCTGTAATATTCCTCATGACCACTGCTTCAGTCAGTTTGACTTGCTTGACCATTAGAGGCAAAAAAAAGAGCTAAATACAAATTAATTCAAGCTTACCTTGACTTCGACTAAATTTGCTAAATTCTGCAATGATTTTGCGACTAGTTTCAGTGTTCTCTGCGCCATTTCTGACGGTGTTTCTGCAATATGAACATCAACAATCAGGCATTGACCAGAACATCAATCATGCAATAATATCATTAACATTGGCTACAATGGGGAGGATATCTGTTACACAACCATTTGATGTCATAATCAATTCATGAATCAATTTCCTCAGCCAATCATATGACATCATAATCACCTATTTGTGACGTGTATTATGATGTCATAAACATTACGTTATGATTGATCCAATTTTGTCCGTCTTAAGCACTTAATAGTGTGACACGCTGTACGAATTGTATTTCTTTACTATTTAATAAACAATCTTTCAAATGTTTTGGAACTAATTTGACTGGGCGCCCAGTCAAATTATTCAACAGCTTACATGTATTGTTTTATGGAAATTAAGTCAGGGAGTTCAGAGATCGATCGATCCAAACACGAGCGAGGTGTGGGTGGCGCTTAGATATAGATGGGCGGGGCATAGCTAAAACTGGAAAGGGTCATTACATCACTACATGTAGTTAGGTGATGTCACAATTACAATGACATATCTCTGACATGATACTTGAAGTCTGTCAGGAAAATGTACTTACTGTATGTCTTTGGTAAATTTACAATTTAATAAAAATTCTGTTGAATATTTTGGAACTAATTTGACTGGGAACTGTTGCTAAACTTGAAATTAAGATTCTAAGAATTCAAGTTTGAAATCGATCCCAAGACACGAAAAAAGTGGGCGGAGCTTAGCTACGAATAAGCAGTAAGAAATAGATCCATCTATACTTCAAGCCCTAGGACATTATTACTAGCTAAGATTAATCTAATAATGGTCAGATTTGAACAAGAAAATCTAAACATTTATTTTTTTAATGTCCATTTACAGGCCAAGAGATGACTACAAAACTTTACCCCAGGAAACACTGTATCGGTTATTGAGCCAAGCATTTCAGTGGTAAATTTAAAAATAGTCTTCTCTTCCCTTTCGACATCAAAGCCCTGAAAAGTACATTCTTTACGATGTATAACATATTCTGTTGAATAGTTTAAAGTAAAGGATTAGGGAACTAGCATATGCTCTTGAATGACAAGTTTTATATAATAATCAACCTCTAGCCACCAGTGAAAAACAGAAATATATCAGAACAAGAGGCCCAAGGGGCCTGTGTCGCTCACCTAGAGCACATTGCATTTTTGTCCAAAATGTTGGTGGGTGGTTTAGGAGTAGTCTTAAATGAGTTTGTGGACATTTTTGCAAGTCCAATATGGCCGCCAAACACGCTACATTTTGATTGGTCTACTGCGGCCATGTTTCTGACATAGATCCTTTCCTTGAAAAAACTTTAATAGCACTCAGTGCCTAATCATAATATCCCAAATTTCGGCCCAATCCGCTCAGTGGTTCTGGAGTTGTTTTGGCAAAAAATAGGCTATCGAAGATGGCTGCCAAAACATTTGGCCAATCAAGTTCCCTTGAACAAACTTGGTGCATCTCTTGCCCTAGATAACATTTCATGCATTTTGAATTGATCCACCACGTGGTTTTGGAGAAGATTATTAAAGACATTTCTAAAAATCGACCAAAATCTAAGATGGCGTTAGAAGAATACATCTTAAATTTCTGATTGCTTTAGTATGGTAGATTTTGGCAGCTAACATATCCAAAATGGCCGCTAAACCGTTTATCCGACAGTCTCGAAAATGACAAATTTGAAATCAAAACGCGCAAAAACATAATTATATAAAACCAATTTCGGGCTCAAAATCAATCAAATAAAAAAATCTTTTTTTGCAAGTCCAATATGGCCACGAAACATGCTATATATTGATTGGCCCACGGCGGCCAGGTTTTTTGACGGATCACCTCTTGAACAAACTTTAATGGCCCTTAGTCCCTACTCATATACATGTATCACAAATTTCGGCCTGATCGGTTCAGCGGTTCTGGGGATGGTCATTTTTGCGAAAACGAGGTCATCCAAGATGGCCACTGAACCATTTGGTCAATCAAGTTCGCTTGAACAAACTTGGGTCAGCTCTTGCCCTAGATCATATTTCATGAGGTCTGAATTGATCCCTCGAACGTTTCGGCGATTTTTAGACATTTCTAAAAATCGGCCAAAATCCAAGATGGCCGATCAGCTTCATTTGAACAAAATGGAATCCCTATGCCCAACGGATGATTCCTGCCAAATATAATTGAAATCGGCCTATTAGTTCTCGAGAAGACATTTTAAATTTCTCATTGCTTTAGTATGGGAGCTTTTGGCAGGAAAATGATCCAAGATGGCCGCCAAACCGTTTATCCGACAGTTTTGAAAATTGCAAATTTGAGATCAGCATACCCAAAAACCTAATTAAAACCAATTTCGGCCTCGAAATCAATTAAATAAAAAAATCCAATATGGCCGCCAAACACGCTATATATTGATTGGCCCACGGTGGCCATGTTCTTTGGAGGGACCAACTTCTCTTGCACAAACTTTAATGGCCCTTAGTCCCTAATCATATATCACAAATTTCGGCCTGATCGTTTCAGCGATTCTGGTGAAGTTGTTTTTTTGCGAAAACAAGGTCATCCAAGATGGCCACTGAACCATTTGGTAAATTAAGTTCCCTTGAACAAACTTCGTTCAGCACTTGCCCTAGATCATATTTCATGAGTTCTGAATCGATCCCTCAAACGGTTTCGGAGAGGATTTTTAAAGACATTTCTAACAAGAGGCCCTAGGGGCCTGTAGCGCTCACCTGGAACATAGGCATTTAAACCCGAAAGGCGATTGGCTATAAGTAGAGGTTCTGGAGTTGTTTTTGCGAAAACTAGGTCATCCAAGATGGCTATTAAACAAATTTAGACTTTTGCCCTAGATGAAGTTTCACGAGTCTTGAATTGATATCCGCAAGTGGTTTCGGAGATTTTTAGATGTTTCTAAAAATCGGCCAAAATCCAAGATGGCCGCCAGCTAAATTGGCCGATCGGCTTCGTTTGAACAAACTTGAATTTCTACACCCTAAGGATGCTTCCTGCCAAATATAATTGAAATTGGCCCAGTAGTTCTCGAGAAGATATTAAAAATTTCCCATTGCTTTAGTATGGGAGCTTTTGGCGGGAAAATGGTCCAAGATGGCCGCCAAACTGTTTATCCACCCGTTTCAAAAATTGCAAATTTGAGATCAGAATAACAAAAAACCTATATAAGAGCAATTTCAGCCCCAAAATCCATCAAATAAAAAAATCCAATATAGCCACCAAACACACTATATTTTGATTGGCCCATGGTGGCCATGTTTTTTATGGATCAACTTCCCTTGAACCAACTTTAATGGCCCTTAGTCCCTAATCATATCTGCCAAATTTCGGCCCGATCCCATCAGTGGTTCTGGAGAACAAGTTGTTTTCGCTAAAACTAGGTCAACCATGCTGGCCACCAAACCATGGGACCAATCAAGTTCCTTGAACAAACTTGGTTCAGCTCTTGCCCTAGATCATATTTCATGGGGGTTCCTTCAATCCACCAAGCGGTTTCTGGGAAGATTTTTAAAGACATTTATAAAAATCGGCCAAAATCCAAGATGGCGGCCAGCCAAATTGGCTGATCGGCTCCGTTTGAACAAACTTGAATCTCTCCACCCTAAGGATGCTTCCTGCCAAATATAATTGAAATCGGCCCAGAGAACGCATTTTTAATTTCTCATTGCTTTAGTATGGGAGCTTTTAGCAGGAAAATGATCCAAGATGGCCACCAAACCGTTTATCTGACAGTTTCGAAAATTGTAAATTTGAGATCAGAATACCCAAAAACATATACAAAATCATATTTCAGCCTTGAAATCCATCAAATAAAAAAATCCAATATGGCCGCCAAACACGCTATATTTTGATTGGCCGGATACGGCCATGTTTATTGACAGATCAACTTCTCTTGAACAAAGTTTAATGGGCCTTAGTCCTTAATCATATAGGTCAAATTGTGTCCTGATCCCTTCAGCGGTTCTGGAGTTGTTTTCACTAAAACTAGGTCATCCAAGATCGCGGCCGAACCATATGACCAATCAAGTGCCTCTGAACAAACTTGGTTCAGCTCTTGCCCTAGATCATATTTCATGAGGTTTGCATCAATCCCCCACCGGTTTCGGAGATTTTTAAAGATGTTTCCTAAAATCGGCCAAAATCCAAGATGGCCGCCGGCCAAATTGGCCGATCTGCTTCGTTTGAACAAACTTGGATCCCTATGCCCTAAGGATGCTTCCTGCCAAATATAATTGAAATCGGCCCAGTGGTTCTTGAGAAGAAGTCCTTTAAAGGAAAAGTTTGACGCATGGACGACTGACGATGGACGGTCACCATGGCATAAGCTCACTTAGCCTTTCAGGCCAGGCCCTAAGTCCCTAATCATATCTGCCAAATTTTGGCCTGATCCCTTCAGCGGTTCTGGATAAGTCATTTTTGCTAAAACTAGGTCAATGAAGATGGCCGCCAAACCATTTGACCAATCAAGTTCCCTTGAACAAACTTGGTTTAGTTCATGCCCTAGATCATATTCCATGAGGTTTGTTTCAATCCCTCAAGCAGTTTCGGCGAAGATTTTTAAAGACGTTTCTAAAAATCGGCCAAAATCCAAGATGGCCGCCGGCCAAATTGACCGATTGGCTTCGTTTGAACAAACTTGGATCCCTATGCCCTAAGGATATTTTCTGCCAAATATAATTGAAATCGGCCCAGTGGTTCTTGAGAAGTCGTTTAAAGGAAAAGTTTGACGCATGGACGACTGACGATGGACGGTCACCATGGCATAAGCTCACTTAGCCTTTCAGGCCAGGTGAGCTAAAAATCTGTTGAAATCCAAGATGGCTGCCGGGCAAATAGGCTGATCGGCTTCGTTTGAACAAACCTGAATCGTTACGCCCTAAGGATACTTCCTGTCAAATATAATTGAAATCTGCCTAGTAGTTCTCCAGAAGACATTTTAACTTTCCCACTGCTTTACTATAGTTTTTGACGGATCAACTTCTCTTGAACAAACTATAATGGCCCTAAGTCCCTAATCATATCTGCCAAATTTTGGCCTGATCCCTTCAGCGGTTCTGGATAAGTCATTTTTGCTAAAACTAGGTCAATGAAGATGGCCGCCAAACCATTTGACCAATCAAGTTCCCTTGAACAAACTTGGTTTAGTTCATGCCCTAGATCATATTCCATGAGGTTTGTTTCAATCCCTCAAGCAGTTTCGGTGAAGATTTTTAAAGACGTTTCTAAAAATCGGCCAAAATCCAAGATGGCCGCCGGCCAAATTGACCGATTGGCTTCGTTTGAACAAACTTGGATCGCTATGCCCTAAGGATATTTTCTGCCAAATATAATCGAAATCAGCCAAGTAGTTCTTGAGAAGTCGTTTAAAGGAAAAGTTGACAGACGACGGCTCAGGCCAGGTGAGCTAATAATTAGAAAAAGCAGCTAAATACCAGTTATGTCATTCTGGTGGGAAACAATAAGTGATGCAGCTGGACCCATGCGCTCTGGTCTATGCCGAGCGAATAAATAATACCTGCTACAGTCGCTCATATAAGCTCAGTTATATTCGCGCTAAGCTGATTAGCCACTACATCCTACAGGTAAAATACTGTCTAGCTTTAAAAATAATTTGACTGAAAGCCGTTATTTCTAGAGACAGGGTCTACAATCAGTCTCATAAATTTCAAAATATTCAGTAGGCATCATATTGCGACCTTGGAAACCAGCAGTGTATTTTGAAATAATTTTCACCGAAACTTGTGGCTTCAACCAGAAAAAGGGACTTTCAAATATAACGTTTTCAAAAGGATCAATAGTAAATTAGCAGGAGTGAGTTAATCACTCTACATGATTTAGTAATAATGCTTTTTCTCAAATAATCCCGATTCATTTCCATTTTTTACCGATGGTGGTTTATTTAATATTGTATGAAATTACCAATAAACATCAATTGTTATTTCCACTTTCCTTTCCTTTAAAATGAATAAATTCTTTACAATGTATAACATACGTGTATTGTTAAATATTTTAAAATTAATATAACTGGAAGCAAAGGCAGCAATGGCTCCCAGTTATATTAATTCTTAAATATTCAAAAGCCTTCCTGTTTGTGTGCGCCGAGCTTGAGATACAGTGACTTTATCGGAGAAAGGGTCAATGTCAAATGCTACTTATATATTATACGCTTGCTCATACCTGATAAAAGATTGAATGACTTTGGATCTAACAAGGCAGGACATAGTAATCGTAGAAATATGAAACCACTGAAAGACAACATAAAAGAAATTACAACTAACTACATAACCATGCATAGAAGATTAAGCTATTCAAAACTAATGTCAAAAGCTAGTGGATGATTTTGAGAATAACTTATCGATTACTTTGAATCTAATTTAAGTCCAAGCTTTGCTGACACAGTGGATATCATTGGTGCAGGATATTCCGTGAGAAACAATATCGCAATATAAAAGGCTGCAAATAGTCTGTTTGGTTTAAAGTTCTGGCATAGCCTGTATTCGAACATAGAGAAATATATAAAAGTTAAAAACTTGAATATCTTTCTTCAATGCCCGGATAGATCTGAAAATATGATGCATAAGTTGCACGAGACAGATTCTATCACCTAACTCTTTATCTTATTAATTTGTTCAAGAACAATGTCCATTTGCAGAACGAGATTATTTTTAAAAATTTACCACTGGAATGACTGGCTCGGTGATCGAGTCAGTCATTCAAGTGGTAAATTTTCAAAAATAGTCTTCTCTTGGTCTATAAATGTTAATTTCCCAAGACCACTGCAGAAGCCCTTTTTAAGGGTTAACACCTCATGTATCAACTTAGCTCTTTACTTAAAATGTCTGCTGCAATGGTCTTGAGAAATGCCCATTTATAGGCAAAGTCATGACTATTAAAAAAAATTTATCACTGTAAAGGGACATTCACTGAACAAAGGAATTCCACTTTCTTGAAGTCTTGACCATTATTAGTGGGGTACCTTAGTGACATCGGGTATTACATTTCAGGGTTTGTACTTACACATATTTTATTTGATTTTTTCAATGGATCCAAAAATTAGAAACATTATTTTCCGGATTATGTAATATTTTCAAAATGGCCGCCAAAATGCAATATAACGGCACTGAACAGTACACTTCAAGAACTATCTAAATATATTGACACAGCACCACACCAAATTCAAAGCGGAATACACGTATAAATAGTATACACATCAAGGCTTGATTTTATGTTATGTTACTCATTATTTTAACAGCATTATTCACACAATAGAGCAAAACCTGTCTATTAAGACTACTTGTTTTGTGTCTAGAAGATGGTAGCTATTTAGTTTTATGGTCATAAGACCAAACGTCTTGAATAGCCAGCATCCTGTTACCGCAAACGACTTTTCTTATAGCAACAACAATGTAATATCAATCCATAAATATAGGAAGACCTGCTTATAATGACCACCTGTCTTTGAGCCACAATATGATGAATATTTAAGATATGTGATTAAGAGCAAGCCAGGTTAAAGCAAACCCGAAAAGTGATATAATCTTATTCCTTAAATAAACTTTGTTTTATTATTAAGAATATGGATTTCTGTTTAAAATTCATTTCAAATAATGGATTGGAACATATGTAGCGTGCCAAAAGGATGGTGGGAAAACTCTTACGACCGACATGCGCGCACACATGCACGCACGCACACACACACACACACACAAAAGGCAGAAGACAAGATGCTCTTTCCATATACGGGCCCCCAAAGAATGACACCGGATCATAGCAGTACAAATAGCAAGCAAAGAAGATCAAAGAGAATGTCGACATCAACATGCATTTCTTTTGTGACACTGAACAACAAAACCTGATATGGGATTCTACTATGCGCAGAGCAGTCACTGACATATATGGCAACATCGATGTAGGATACAGCCATGATTGCAAAAATATCCGCATGCAACTTAGTTCTCATTGAGTCAAAGTACCCTTTTGATTGCCTAACTAGATACAGAAATTTGCAATGAGCCACCAAGTCCCACATTCAGTAAACTCAAACTGTTGACAATGTCATCAAGGTCAAGGTTTGCAAGCTAACAACCACAGTCAGAGGCAACTCTGATCATGTCTAAGCTTCTTAAAGAAACTGTATTCAACATCCTCTGTCGTCATAATCTCCCCCATGAGTTTGCAATCACAACATGAGATGTATGTGGCCTGGCCACCACATTTAACCGAGAAACATCAAGATCAGACCTTGAACACTATAACACCGATGTTGGATGCATTCAAGAAACAAGCATATCCACTCATTCAGAGTAACAACTATAGACTGGTCACAAGCTGATCTGTAAGCAGCAGTAACAGGCAACATACTGCAGTCTGGACTTTGTAATCTGGCGGCAACTCTTGTATCACAGCCTACATTCCGGATTCATCAGCGATCGTGCTGCATTCATTGACCTGGCCACGCCATTATCAACTGGTACCGCTACCAAGTGCTACACTGTGAATGCATATTGTCCAACTGCCGAAAAAGCCTAGGAGGATTATGCCCTAATCAAGTTTTTTTATGCCGAACTGAGCGAACTGAGTTCTACCATCAACTCCAACCTAGGCAAACCCAGCAGTGGGCACGGATGCAGGACACACGATGCGCACGATTGGGGTCATACGCTATGGGCAAACATAAGAGCAATGGAGATGCTCTGGCCTTTTTCATCATTGCTCACGGTCTCTTTGCCACAAATATGTCCTTCAAGCACTCATTTCTCCACCAAACAATATGAACAGGACACATCACAGACCATAAAGCAGAGACAGGCTCCAAGTCCACAACAGTTGTCTTCAAATTGATTATGTGATGTGTAAGATCAGTGCAAAGCCACTATGTCAGACTCCCATTCATATGGAAGCACAGACCTCAACTCTGACCATAAGCCAGTCTCGGTCACCCGTCTTCCTATGAAGCCCATTTGTCTGCTGCATAAGCACTATGCCAACCAACATGACACTGTCAACTTTGAATGAGAGACATTCGTCAATTACATGACCACTCAAATGCCATTCAAGAAGACCCTCGAGGAACAGAGAGTAACAATTGACATGAACTCAAACAAGACTTTATCAACAGTTCTTAAATGCATTGCTACATCAGTGATCATGTGAAACGAGTTGTCAAGAATAACACCAGAGCTGTGCGCTATACTACAGACTCACTCATCGTAAAGCTGTCCCAACAACTGAAGGCACTATGGCGCTTTCATATATGAAAGTGATCAGAGCAAGGATCATACAAAGCTACGCCGAGAATGCAATGCCATCATCCTTCGCCAGATCAGTGAACAACTGAAAGAACTTGCCACTATATAGAGGCTGGTTAGTAGTCATCACAGCCATATATGATTGTCATAAAATGTTTCGGGTGGTCCAGCCTCTAAGAGTTGCCCATCCACTGCCATTGGTTTCCGTGCATAACTCTGAAAGTAACTTTGTCTGGACTGACCAGTGAAAAGCCGAATAGCTGAAGAACCAGTTCACGGATCCGGACGACATTTGTAGGTGATTCTTGGCCACTACAAACTGAGATTGAAAAGGCAATTATGGCCCTGAGAAATGGACGTGCATTTGAACCCGAGCGCATCAGCAATGGCCTCCTTAAGTACGCAAGTGATAACATCTCCTATGCTGTACCCTTGTCGAACTGCCAAATACCGAAGAAGCATTCGGGACCACTCGTAAGCAAACCTGTGGCCTAGTTTTCTTTAAAATATCTGGAAGATTTTGTCCATTGTGACACCGTGCCCCATCCTAGAAAATATTGTCAGATTCCCTGGAGTCTTCCAGAGGGTCTTTAAATGAGGACGCAGCTGTGCAGACTTCATATGGGTGCAGCGAATGGTTGTGTACCCTGGACTCAAAGTACACCCACAAACAAGAAATCTATATCTTATGGTTTGTTTGCCAGAGATTGGCATACAGATTTCACAATGCCTATGTTCATCTTGACCATATATGGGCAGAGAAAAACCAGATTGCCGGTTCTCCTGTTTGAAATGTTTGGCGGTGTGCTCCAACAATGTTACCGGTTGGCTCCAGTTTTTTCTGACATGGCAACAATGGTGTGGGTGTTTGGATTGATAGACAAGGTGTGTATCGGACGTTGTTTAAGTACACACCCTGAAAGTTTGGTGCTTTTGTCCATCATGTAATGCTATGCTTGATTTTTGTCGCTAAGGTACCTCAATATATAGGGTTAATTGATATTAACTCTTCAATGTATGAATAAATTTACGAAATATTGTGTGGACTAAATTAATTAATTTTCAATATTTTCCTAAATTTTCTCATTGTTCTCAAAATCATGAAAACAATTGTAGTTGAAATAAATGAAATCACGTCTATGCTCACTTCAGACTGTAACAGCCCAGGCCACCCCATACTTTACCAATGGTATATTTGACAATAGTACATGTATGCGATTTAAACGAAATCAAGGATTTCTTTTTTCACGAGAGAGTTGATACTTACCTCCCTAATACTTTTGATATTGCTAAATATTGGCTTTCACTCAATAAACACTCAGATTAAAACAGTTAGGTGCCCCTACTGGGCAGGGAGTCAGAGCGTAGTCTGGCGGATGCCAGCCCCACCACCGCGCATGCGCAGACTAGCACTTCCTCTGACTAATTTATTGGCTGATACACATGCAACTATAAAGAGCCTGAAGACCGAGCCTCTGTGGGGTGGAGAGGCCGGGTCCGTATCTAGGGAGGTAAGTATCAACTCTCTCGTGAAAAAAGAAATCCTTGATTTCGTTTATTTCACATCAAGAGTATACTTACCTCCCTAATACTTTTGATATTGCCAGAATTCGACAGTGAATTCGGCGGGAGGGAGGCGAGGTCAAAAGACCAGCTCATCCCTATACGCTTTTCTGCGTTTAAGGCACTTAAACTTCTGAAACTGTATGAAAAAACAGTCAGGATTTGACTAACCATCGGATAACACCCCCGATGTATGAGAGATGACCGAATGTCATATGCGCTCCCCCCCCCCCTCCTTCCTGGGAGGAAGAGTCGAATGACCTCAATGTCCTATACGCTCTCTACGTACAAGTGCCATGTACTACAGGACAGAGACGAAAAGCTCCATTTTCGTATACTCTCAACAATGAACCACATAAATACACAAAACCATCATCATATAAATAACGGGTAACGTGACAAGACAATCAACAATGGACAACACATACACAAGACTGACCTTGTTGAAATGGCTGCTGACATCCTCTTCCCATTGGTGAAGATCGATGCAGTCCCAAATTAGTGGTTGTTTCCATAAATTAATTGTGAAATATATAAGCAATGAGGAAACCCCATCAAAAATATATATGCCTAGTTATTTTTTCAAAATCGACAAGGCGAGAGGATTAGAGGTGTCACGGAGATAATGGTCTGTAAAACTTGACTCACAGTGCCACTGAGCCACCGACATAATATCATCCACAGGGACCCCATTAAATAGGGCAGTGGATGTCACTACGCCGCGGACACTGTGAGCCTTGGCCACGTCAACCTGCTTCCCGGTGGCGGATTTATGGCAAAACTGAATGCATTCTACAATCCACCTGGAAATGGTGTCCTTAGAAGCCCTGCCATGGGGTTCAATATATGACAACCATAACGCTGACTGGTCGGTGCGCCACTCCGCCGTACGTTGTTTGTAACGGCGAAGCGCCCGGACAGGACACCATGCTTTAGAATTAGGATCATATCTAGTTAAAGCAGGCAAAATAATAGGTTGACCTGGATATTTCAACGACTGATTTTTAGCCAAGAAATTAATCCTAGGTAGCAGCTTAAGGCCTTCCCCTGAAACCACAAAACGGTCATCCTCGGCTGATAAGGCATGAATCTCACTCCTACGCCTAGCCGAGGCCGCAGCAATTAAAAACACAGTCTTCAGTGTTAATAGTTTCATCGAAATGGAACTAAGTGGTTCAAACGGCTTATCACCTAGTACTTGAAGCACTAGCGATAAACTCCAAGACGGAATCACCGGTGGATTCCTTGGTCTTAGATTGCCCATGCCTTTAATTAATACATTTAATGTATTCACTTCATCACTTCCCCTCTTAGCCAAGCAAGGAATAACAGACATTAAAGCTGACTTATAACCAGCAATAGAGTTAGGCTTGAGGCTATAGGCATCATAGAGGTGACAGAGGAAATCAGCTACTACCTGAATAGATGCATCCATTGGATCAATACATCTTTTTGAGCACCATTCTGCAAATCTGTTGATTTTATAATTATATGCTCTGGAGGTTGACCCCCTCCTGGCTTTGGCCATAAACATGGCTGCTTGCTCAGAAAAGCCCTCCTTAATTCTAGATTCCTTGACAACATCCACGCAGTCAATCTGAACATTGACGGATTGTTGTGAAGGGCCTTGCCCTGGAAGATAATATCGTCCATCAGAGGCAGAGGAACCGGATTGCAGACCAGAAGGTCCAGCAGATCCGTATACCATGATCGGCTTGGCCAATCCGGGGCGATCAGAAGCACTTGGCATTCCTCTTGTCTGATTTTCTGAAGAATTTTTGGAATCAGGATTGCTGGAGGGAATGCGTATGCATACATTCTCCCCCAGCTGATAGCTAACGCATCTGTTGCGAAAGCGCTTGGATCCGGAATCGGAGAGACGTACGTCGTCATCTTCGCATTCTTCTTCGTTGCGAACAAATCGATGTTGGGTTTCCCCCAATGGTCGAACAGACGATCCGCCACACATTGATTTAGTTGCCATTCCGTGGGTAAAACACTCATCCTTCGGCTCAATGAGTCTGCTAGCAGGTTTAACCTTCCCGGAATATGAACTGCTTTCAAGGTAATCTGGTGATCCAGACACCAACAAAGCAGTCTCCATGTCATCATACAGAGACTGGGCGACTTCGTTCCGCCCTGGCGGTTTATGTAAGTCACAACTGTTGAGTTGTCTGAACGAATAAGAACAATCTTGCCCTGAACTTTCTGTAAGAAATGTTCCAGGCCCAGGACTACTGCTCTTAGCTCCAGTAGATTTATATGTTCCTTTGACTGTTCCAGATTCCAAAGCCCTGATATCGTGGACTCTTCCAGGCAAGCTCCCCAGCCCTCCATCGATGCATCTGTATACACAGTCACCTGAGGGTGGGGAGGGGTTAGCATAACCCCCACCAAGAGATTCTCTGTGTCCAACCACCATTGCAGGTGATGAATCAGAGGCGCCAACACTGACACATTCGAGTCCAGCGAACCTGTACTCTGGGTCCATTGTGTCATGAGAAATAACTGGATCGGCCGCCTGCGTAAGGCGGCCTGAGGAATGACTGGTTCCAATGAAACCATCAACCCCAGCATTCTCAAGTAAACCCGTGCCAGGACATGACGACTGTCGCACACTGACTGAATTAATGAGATGAGTTTCTGAACTCTCTCCTGAGTAGGATAAACATATCCTGTCTCTAGATCGAAGAACATCCCCAGGTAAACAAACTTCTGGGATGGAGTCAGCTCTGATTTTGGGAAATTGATCATCCAGCCTAAGTCTGTGAGAGTTTTCAAAACAATCTCCAGACTGGCCGACAAACTTTCCCGGGTGTGCGCTTTCAACAGCCAGTCGTCTATGTACGTGTGGACTGCTATGCTTCTCCTGCGGAGGTATGCGGTGATCGCAAGAACCACACGGGTGAAAACCCGAGGAGCCGTGGAAATTCCGAAGGGTAGCACCCTGAATTCCCACTGTCTGCCCTGGAATGCAAATCTCAGGAAGCGACGGAAACTCCTGTGTATGGGGATGTGGAAATAAGCGTCCTTCAAATCTATCGACGCTGTCCACATTCCCCTCTCTAACCCCGCCAACACCGAGCGCACAGTCTCCATCTTGAAACTGGGCGTCTCTATGAACTTGTTCAATGGCTTGAGGTTGAGAATTGGTCTCCACCCTCCGGTGTTCTTTGTTACTAAGAACAGGGTTGAATAGAAGCCCGGACACCTCTGTGCCGGCTGAATAGCTCCTTTTTGTATGAGGGAATTTATTTCCTCCTCGATACACAACCTTTGATCTGGATCTCTCGGATTTGGAGTCCAGATCGGCACTAGAGACAGTCGCGATGGCGGGCCTGTCATCCAATCGGGATGATACCCGACTGAAAGCCATCGCAAGACTAAACGGTCCTGAGTTAACCGTTCCCACTCTTGCATGTGGTCGGCTAATCGGCCTCCCATCGGTCCACCTAGGGATAGAGGTGGACATAAGGAGTGCAAGAGCGGCACTGTCTCCTTTGCCAGAAACACCGGCGCGGTTCTCACCGCGGTAACCGTCCCATCAGGAACGATTACCCCGCCCAGATCCTCGCGCGCCACGACCAGCACCGCGCGCACCACGGTGCGCGGGCGGCTGCCTGGCTGACTGCGCCTGAGGAGCCTGCGCCCCCCTCGCTGCTGGCCGAATCGCACGCGGCCGAGGCCGGCGCTGCGATGGTGGTTGGCCTCTGACCTGGCCACTACCACCTCGAGCCTGCAGGGGACGATACGCAGGGGGTGCGGCGCGAACGTTGGCACGACGAAGCACCTCAAACTGTTCGCGCAGCGCCCTCTGGTTATTGACCAGAGTAACCGTCTCCTGGAGGTGTCTACATCCCTCACCTCCAAAGAGACCAGGACCTGTCATAGGCGTACGTAGTAGCCTATTGTAGAGGTCCTGGGACGGGCACAGATTATCCAAGGCAAAAGTGCGCCTTGCCCGGACACTCCTGGTCACCGCCCGCGTCATACAGTCCAGAGCCAGGTTGATACCATCCTGGATGGCTCGCTGGACTGTGACCGGACTTGGCTGGCGCGATGCGGATGCTGTTACTACCCCTTGTAACAGCTGGGAGACGTGGGACAGAGCGGCAATCGAAGCCCTCCCACTCTCCTCCGCATCACGCAACGCGGCATTTGCCGAACGCAACGCGTTCGAGCACAAGACTCCCGTGTCAGAACGGGAGCCTGGCCGCGCATCCTCACCCAAAGCCGCGCGGTCATCCACGCTCGGCTTTGGTACCACACCGTACCGCTGGTAGTCCAGGGGCACGATGCGGCAACGCCTGGCCACCTCGCGCGGGGCCTTAGCGAGACGTCCACTCGACTTAATGGACGTCTCCGCCGCCTCGAACATGTCAACGACATGCTCTGCCAGCGGCAGAGAAGGCATAGCGTTAGCAGTAGGCTTACCAGCTAACCACGGCCTGTGTTCACGCTGGCTAGCCGACTGCTCCACGGGCAGATCTGGTCTAACACTCACCAGCCACTGGCAAGCGTCAGACCAATCCTCCTCCGTGGCTAGTTGCGAGCGCTCTACAAGACGGGGGCCTTCGTCTTCCTCCTGAGCACAAGCAACAGAGCTTGACGGCGGATACGCTGATATCCCTGGCAAGCCAGGGAGAGCATGCGGGCCTGATAATACCGGCATGCTAATCTCACTGGTTTGACCAGGAGCAGGCGCCGTGGTAGAGCGCGGGGCATATAACGCCCCACCACGGCCCCGGCCAGCACCAGCTACACTCTCGGCAAGCCGAGGTATGCGGTACCGCTGGCCTTCAGCGCCCAGGGCCACAGTCTGAACCGTGGATTCTACCCCTGGGAGAGTAGAACCGTGGAAAAAGGCGCCTGTATTCCCCGCGAGGGGCGCACAAACGTCATATTCCATGGCCACGTCTTCAGACGGCGACCCTAACAGGTAATCATCATCCTCCTGGCCAGAAAGATTAGACTCCGGGTCAGCAAAGAGAGCTAACCCGGACTGGCCAGGGAAGGCGCCATACGAGGTACTGGCAGCCGCGGTGTGCGGATACCCCTGGACTGATGAGCAGCCCGCGGGTTCCAGCGACGACCGTCCACGGTCCCTATTGGGCGCGGCAATAAGCCTGCTGCCAGGGCCGTGGAACACCCCCTCTAATGGGGCCACCTCTGAATCTTCAAACAACGGAAGCGTACTAAGGAACGTTGATTCAGAGGTGGGGATTACCTGCTCCGAAGCAGATGATGAGGTCAATAAAGGATTTGGTCCAGGAAGCATGCCACGAAGCAACTCTGGAACCAAATCCTTGATTGTCCTCCTCATCTCTCCCAACATCTCGGTCCGGAAGGCCTCCATGTCCACCGCGGACGAGGCCTTCCTCTTACCCTTCTTACTTACGACCTCTTTTTTCAGCTTCTTTTTCTCCTCCTCCAACTTGTCCTTCGCCTGCAAGCACAAGAATTCGGACATTAGCTCGCCCCCCCAGTGCTTACATATCTCGCAATTAAGCAAGGGACCACAGGGGCTACACTGAAAACATAGATGAGGGCCAAACTTGTCCCTCAAAAATCGTCCACAGGACGCACAACCAGGTCTCTGAAAAAGGCCAAAGGACGAGGAGTATGAGCAAACTAGTTACGCTTAGAAACTAACCAACTCAAGAGAAGGAAATGATCATAAAGATCATAATTTTTATGAGAAACCAGCTTCGGACAACTTTAATTGTAATTAAAGAGCAAAGCTGATTATGACGTCATTAATCCTATGACAGGACAAAATCGATCCCAACAAACATCCCAGTGCAAGGACGAATTGTATCTTTAACCAGAACATGTGCAGAATGGACATTTCGACTACACAAGCATCAGATAAATACTGATAACAATGGCAAATAGTGTTAATTATCTCCCTTTCTCATATCAATAATTAATACCTGACACCTTGTCTAGACAAACCATCCAACCTGATGAACTGGAGAACTCCACCACTGAACGCCTCTTAACTCTCTCCACCTCAAGGGGAAGGAATTGGATCAAGAGGGCAAAGTGAGAAGACCTTTATAATAGGCCTCCAACTCACTGGGCATAGAATTTTTGGTTAGATAACCTAACAGTATTAGTAGGAAATGGAACCATGGTGGAGAGACACAAACCCTCTGCTGATGTCATGTCCTTATTTCTCCTTCACACAGACCTGTGGACATAAACACAAAGAGAGATTAGTCTTGTATAGCACCTAGTTGAAAAAACCCAACTAATTAAGGCGCTTATCACGTTTAGCGAGAGTCCCGGAAACACATTACAACGGGACAAAACTCGCTAATTTTACTAGAAGTCACCTGATTTAAAGGTCCAAGGCCCTCCTGTGGCGAAGTCACTCTCTCAGCCATCTTTGTCAGGTGAAAACGTCTCTTAAATAGTCTTAAAAAGCTTTGAAAAGCGTAAAGAAAGATCCTATCATGAAAACATGTGTTATCTCTCAGCCAATAAATTAGCAAAGAGGAAGTGCTAGTCTGCGCATGCGCGGTGGTGGGGCTGGCATCCGCCAGACTACGCTCTGACTCCCTGCCCAGTAGGGGCACCTAACTGTTTTAATCTGAGTGTTTATTGAGTGAAAGCCAATATTTAGCAATATCAAAAGTATTAGGGAGGTAAGTATACTCTTGATGTGAAAATAATTTAAATCGCCATACACCCTTTCGCGAGGTTTTAGTGATATTACTGCATGTACGTGTGGTGGTTGTGCAAGCTGCCAATCTTCTTAAAATAACTTCAATACATATACTGGTACCACCTCGTCTCACAAATACACCTGCATGACACAATGTTTAGTGGCTAAATGGAGAGCACTCGTCCAATAAAATTTGGTATCATTGCCATTGTTAGAGCGTGGAGCGGCCTGGGCTGTTAGTCTGGAGTGAACCAGCCCACCTGGGCCATTACAGGTCAAAAACGGTAAATAATAGAATTTCGAGCACTTTGAAACACTGCTGATACAAGAATGGTTAAATGGTTAGGAAGAGATGAGTCGACTAATTTCATTAAACGAATGCAAACTTCATGAATGAGTGAGTGACAGTGGCTAGTAAATTTAATAAGATATATTTCTCATAACACATACTAATTCAAAGTTCTATTATATATATATATATATATATATATATATATACACCTGTGCAAAAGTTAAGCACCACCCTATTTTTACGCACATGCGAGGGTATATTCATGTGCTATGAAGAAAGCAATAGCATAAACATTTATGTACCCATCCATCTTAGTGCAAGAGGTAATAATGCAACTAGAGGAATGCTGATTATGATGGTGGGGAAACACTGTATGTTTTTGTTTGAACTTGAAAACGAGGCCTGAATATGGTTACGTTGACATAACTGACAACTATTGCCCTACAGTTGACACACGTGGCTAGATTGTCATTAATGGTGTCTGAAAACGAAGTTTAACATCTGTGCACGAGTTTGAGACTGTCATTATTAATACCGGGTATATCCACCTTGTGCCTGGATGACGGCCTGGACACGACGTCTCATGCTGGTCACCAACCGACTCAAAAAAGCATCCGCTTTTGTTTCTACGAGAATTCTTAATACTTACCAGATGTACTATTATGATAATGTCTATTATCTAGTCTAGCTCAAAATAAACAA
Source organism: Chaetoderma sp. LZ-2023a (assembly GCA_034401795.1). NCBI lineage: Eukaryota > Metazoa > Mollusca > Caudofoveata > Chaetodermatida > Chaetodermatidae > Chaetoderma > Chaetoderma sp. LZ-2023a. Next base: position 96,234,822 of record CM067360.1, on the reverse strand, counting down.
TTAAAACTCCGCACTCTCCTGGTCCTGCCCATACTGTGTCCGGGAATACCATAGCCGCAGGTACCGAGTCAATTCCCAATCACAGTCAGATTCGTCTTATATTTGCCTTGGCAAACTGCGAAAGCAGCTCAGCCTCACCTCAGCGGGGTGGCTGAGGCAGGGCCATAGTACATCTGGTAAGTATTAAGAATTCTCGTAGAAACAAAAGCGGATGCTTTTTTGATTCTACTTCGAATAATACTTACCAGATGTACTATTATGATAAACTCCGGATTTCGACAGCCAGGAAATGCCGGTGGGAGGAGGTGAGGCTCGAACCAGCACTCACCAACCATCCAACAGAGAAGGTTGTGAAGAGACTAAAACCCTGGCATACGCTTGGGTTCTGCTATCTGACTCATAGAGTGCTAAACTTCCATGGTCTAGACCGCGCTCCAACCCCTCTTTTGTCCGCACAAAACCAGAGGGATGTCCATGGGGATGCAACACCCACCAGACCCGTGTCAGCCCCAAGTCTCAGCTAGGGCAGTCCAGTAGAGTGCAAAGAAGCTACTACAACTTCAATCTTTGAAAAAACTATCAGTATATCGATTAGATTTTCAAATTGGAATGAGTCTCATGTCTGTATGAGAGGATAAATATACTCTTGTACCAGACTATTCACTTACTCAGTCTGGTATTTCGACTGGAAGTAAACATATTTATAGTCACTTAATTAATGTAAACACTCACCATTTTTGAGTGTTCGATCTGTTCTTGATCATCACAGGAGCTAGGCCCAATCCATGGTCGTACTCAGTCATGTGCATAGCGCTTGGTCAGTGTAGGCGGAAGACTTTTGTGATGTGTGCGAAGTAGTGGTCGGACGTGGCTTAGTTTAGGTTCGACAGATTGGCGACGGCTACTGGATTAAGTGTGCTGGAGATGTCGCGAAGGTAGAAATCAGTGAATGACGACTCGGCATGCCATTGTGCTACAGACATCACCTGCTCTAATGAGACACCCTTATAAAGGGCCGATGATGCTGCTAGTGCTCGGACCTCATGGGCATTCGCACGATCAATCTGCTTTCCTGTAGCGATCTTGTGCGACATCTGAATAACGTCAACTATCCAACGAGAAATAGTATCTTTCGAAGCACGTAAATGGGGAGCTTTGAGACATAACCACAGAGATTTTGGGTCGTCTCTCCACTCAGAAGTACGTTTCTTATACATCTTCAGACATCTGACAGGACACCAAGCACAAGAATTTGGGTCATGTCTAGTTAAACTTGTCAAATTGATCGGCTGTCCTGGATATTTAAGTGACTGATTCTTTGCCAGGAAACAAAGACGTGGAAGTAATCTTAAACCTTCACCCGTGACGACAAAACGGTCTTGTTCGGCAGAAAGCGCATGAATCTCGCTTCTCCTTCTCGCCGACGCTGCTGCAACCAAGAAAACTGATTTAATAGTTAACAGTTTAATGTCAATAGATCTAATCGGTTCAAAGGGAGCATGCCCTAAAACCTGTAGAACAAGAGATAGATTCCATGATGGGATAGGAATTGGCTGTCTGGGTCGCAGATTGCTCATTCCTTTGATAACTTCATTCAAGGTGTCATTCTCCACTCCCTCAATGGTGAGACTAGGAATGACCGAAGCTAATGCAGACTTATATGCTGCTAGGGTAGAAGGTACAAGTTTGTCAACTTCGTATAAATGACAGATAAAATCTGCTATGTGTTGAACAGATGCAGAAAAGGGATCAATATCTCTTCTCTCACACCACTGTGCAAATTTGTTGATTCTATAATTATATGTCTTTGTGGTTGAAACTCTTCTGGCTGAAGCAACAAACTTTGCTGCTTGCTCAGAAAAGCCACCCTCAATTGCACGCTGCTTGACAACATCCATGCAGTCAATTTGAACATTTCTGGTCTGTCGTGAAGGTACAGACCCTTGTTCTGAGAGATTACATCTCTTGTGTCTGGAAGAGGGATTGGACTGCAGACCAGAAGGTCCAGCAGATCCGTAAACCATGATCGGCCTGGCCAATAAGGGGCGATCAGTAGTACTTGGCACATCCCCTCTCTTATCTTTGCCAGAACTTTCGGGATGAGAATTGTTGGAGGATACGCATACGCGTACATTCCCTTCCAACTTATCGCCAGTGCGTCTACTGCTAGAGCTAACGGGTCCGGGATCGGTGACACGTAAGTGACCATCTTTGCGTTTTGATTCATCGCAAATAGGTCGACATTTGGCTTGCCCCATTGTTTGAATAGAACCTCCGCTACCACTTGGTTGAGCTGCCATTCCGTCGGACGACAAACCGTCCTTCGACTGAGAGCATCCGCTAAGATGTTCAATCTTCCTGGAATGTGTGCTGCCCGAAGAATAATATTCCTCTCTTGGCACCACAGCAGAAGGTTCCAAACCATCATACACAACTCCGGTGATCTCGTCCCGCCTTGGCGGTTTAAATAAGACACCACTGTTGAGTTGTCTGTCCTTACTAGGACAATCTTGTCTTGAATTAGACTCTCGAACTTCTGCAGTGCAAATACCACCGCTAATAGCTCGAGCACATTGATATGTTTCTGCGCATTGGTCCGATCCCATTCCCCTGACACTGACTGATTGTCCAATACCGCTCCCCAACCTGTCAATGATGCATCCGTGAATATGGACATCTGAGGTTGAGGAGGTTGTAGAGGAACACCTCGCAGGAGATTCTGTTCCGATAACCACCACTGAAGGTGGAATATCAATGGTTCTTTTACTGGTATTCTCAGAGATAACGGATCTGTTCTCTGTGACTAGAACGACATCAAATACATCTGAATCGGCTTGCGCCTGAGTGCCGCATATGGCACCACCTTCTCCAGAGATACTAGCAAACCCAGTATTCTGAGAAATTGACGCGCCGTCAGATAGGCTCCTAGAGAAACCGACTCCAACACTGCTATCAGGCTTCTGACTTTGCTCTCCGCCGGAAAAGCTACGCCGTCCCTGAGATTGAAAAAAATTCCCAGATAAACAAACTCCTGGGATGGAGTCAGTTCTGATTTCTCTAGATTCACAATCCATCCTAGCTTCTTTAACAAGTCTAGGACTACTTTCAGATTGCTGCGCAGAGTGACTGGATTCCCCGCCTTTAGCAGCCAGTCGTCTATGTAAGTGTGAACAGCTATGTTTCTCCTGCGAAGTAAAGAAGTCATGGCGAGAACCACCTTGGTGAAGACCCTCGGAGCCGTGGTCAGGCCGAAGGGAAGAGCATTGAATTCCCAAACATTGTCTTGGAATGCAAATCGCAGGTACTTCTGAAAGGGAATTGACATTGGAATATGAAAATAAGCATCCTTCAGATCTATCGACACTGCCCACATGCCTTTCCTCAGCCCTGTCATTACCGCTGCTACCGTCTCCATCTGAAATCTGGGAGAAAGAATAAATTTGTTCAACGGTTTGAGATTGAGAATTGGTCTCCACCCCCCGGTATGCTTCGGAACTAGGAACATGATCGAATAGAAGCCCAGTGACGACTGCTCGGTGACTAGGTGAATCGCCTTCTTCTGACGAAGCGATTCTATTTCTGACTGAATGGCGACTAGACGGTCTAATTCCCTTGGAATAGGAGTCCATATTGGAGTCGATGTTAACGGAACTAACGATTGATGGATGAGCCAGTCCGGATCGTAGCCGTTTCTTATCCACTGACAGACTAAATAGTCGCGCACGACCTGTTCCCATTGGTTTAGGAATAGCTGAAGTCTGCCTCCGACGGACGGAATCTGCACACAGTTGTCGGTCGAGATTAGCCGCGCACGACCTGTTCCCATTGGTTTAGGAATAGCTGAAGTCTGCCTCCGACGGACGGAATCTGCACACAGTTGTCGGTCGAGATTAGCCGACAAGACGCTAAATCGCTTGGGTGAAGATTCTCGACTCCATTTGTTTCCAAAGCCGCCGGTATTGGTTCCGCCGGAAACCCGTCAGGAACGAGCCCCACGGCCGCCCCGCGGCTTCTTGTGGTATGACGGTCCGGAACCGCCGCCACGACTATCCTTACGGTAGCCGCCTCGGCCCGAACCGCCACCCTTCCTGTCGTCCTCATACGGCCTCTTACTAGAGGGCTTGTATGCGGACGAACGGCCAGGCCCCTGTGCTCCGGATGGCCTATGGGCATCACGGGCAGAAGGACGGAAGGGCGATCTAGGACGCTGTCTCTGCTGCTCCTGCCTATGCTGACGGTAGGACTGTTGCGGCTGAGTCCTCTTGGTCGACTTCCACGACTTGCCGACCACTTCTTGCTCCGCCACCATTGATGCAACCTTAGAGAGCGCTTGTCGTGCCGAGCCGCCGAACAAGCCTGGACCTATGAAAGGCGCAGAAGATAACGCAGCCCTCATCTCTGGTCCTGGTGCCACACAATCGAGAACCATTCTCCGTCGCTCTGCCAAAGTTCTCGTGATTACCATGGCCAGGCAATCCTGAGACAGGCGCATGGTGTCCCGAACAACTCCGGGAGCAGCCTCTGGCACCTGTCCGCCTTCCGCCGTGCAGTCCAGCATACCCTGCAAGACGGTACACCCGTGCGACAGCGCAGCCATGGCTGCCCTAGCCGCATCCTCAATGAGCGTGAGCTCATTGAACGGGTCTTTGTTGGTCTGAGAAACCAAAGGACGTGACCGCCCCTTGGCCTTCCCAGCCAACGGCCTATTCAGCGCCTCACGTTCCGCAACGGAAAGCCGTGGAACCCTGGCGTACTGATGATAAGCCTGCTCCGGAAAACGGACCCTTCTCCTTATCCCCTTCGGGGCCTTGGGCAACGCATAGTCTGGCTGAACCAGACGGTATGCCGCAACTTCCAACATGTCAGAAGTCTGCGTGTCCAACGGGAGTGTAGGCATGGCAGAAGAGCCACTGGACAGAGCGCTAGCCGCACGCTCTGACATCCGCTCCATCGCCGGATCGCGCTGAGATCCTAGATCAGATGCCAACCCGAGACGATTGGTCATCCATCCAAGAACCTGCACCCATTCAGCTTCGGTGCAGAAAGCGGAATCGTCCATCAAAGAACTTCCGTTTTCATCCTCCCTCTCTCCCTTAGATGAGAGGGCCACCGACGATCCTTGCTGAACGCTACGATATACGTCTCTGCCAGGACAGAGCGCATCCATAGCGCGACTACCAGCGGCACCAGTATCCAACGAATCGCCAGATACGGATTCCCCGCAGTCCATCGGCCCCAACACGGGATCCGGGACTACGACCGCCTCAATTACGGCTGGCACTGTCACTCCGATAGGAGCCGCACCTAACGCCGCCGGGATAGCAGCAGGAACCGCAAACCACGGCTCCGCCGGCATATCCGGTTGCACAAATCGCGGATGAAAAATGCCCGACGGAACGTCGACATCACCATCCGCCTGGCAAACCCGTACAAATCCCGAGGGCGACCCCTGGGACATACTAGGCATCGCCGTCATTGAAAGATCCGGCATGCCGGAATCTTCCATCAGCAGGAAATCTTCCTCCTCTACCGACGGCTCATGAGCCGAGGACAGAGAAGGGGCAGGTGCATGACCCTCAGCAGAACTAGCCAGACCACCTAATGGTTGTCCTGCACCAGCTTGCCTCACCGGGACCGTGGACTGCAACGAGTCAAACATAGTCTTGAACTGGTCCACCCATACGCCCAGTGCTGAATCCATCCTCTCATTCAGCCGACCTTCCAGTCCCAGCAACGAAACCTGCTGCAGCTTCACTGCCTTGTCCTTCTCGATACGCTCCAGCCTCGCCCGTCGATCCTTGTCAAACTCCGCCACCAATGCCGACGACCACTTGACGCACACATCACAAGGGCTCCCGACCTTACACCTAGCGCACGCCACACAGTGATGACCCAGATACTTCCGTTTCATGAACCTGTTGCACTTTCGGCACAACGTGTCCGGGTTCTTCGGTTTCTGCGAACACAGAGAAGAATTAAAACGCTGCACATGACAACCGATGACGAGCAATACGCACAATAGACTTGCTAGTTAAGATTTCTTAAACACATTAACTTTCTCTCAATTTAATGATAACAAGTCTTAGGCAGGAAATATTTGAAACTTTTTTGAGTGAAATCTTTTTTTAAAAACACAACTCAGCCTTTAACTAACGTTAAATAACCAAGAATAAGTCGCCGATCACTACAAACACCCTCGACAATGAAGCGAGAGCTAAAATCGGCGACAACAGAGTGCCTTGATACACCAAGCCAAGAACGACATAATTCATGGGCGCCGCCATCTTGGCTAAGGGCGCATCCATCTTAGAGGAACCGAGTCGCAAGAGAAAATTAACCGAGTACCCGAATTAAAACTAAAAGTCAACGGGTACAGAAGCGACTCCAACAATGGCTATCATTATAAAACAATGTGCCAATTTAAGGAAATTTCAAACAGTCATTATGGCACGAATGTATAAATTCTAGATTGATACAACCTGCCCCTGTGATGATTTCCCCAGTTCCTCCATGAATCCAACGATGGTTTTCCGAAAAAACACGCTAAAACTGCTTATTCAATTAATAAGAGAGCACTAAATACACGCGACTATCAACCAGCACAAAATAGACTCTGACTGTGATTGGGAATTGACTCGGTACCTGCGGCTATGGTATTCCCGGACACAGTATGGGCAGGACCAGGAGAGTGCGGAGTTTTAATTGTTTATTTTGAGCTAGACTAGATAATAGACATTATCATAATAGTACATCTGGTAAGTATTATTCGAAGTAGAATGATACGCCATTGTGGTATTCGTTGCCATTCAAGAAAGAGTGCGTCTGTTAATTCCTGTAGGTTCCGCACAGGAGGATCCCTCCTTCTCACCATGTTTCCCAGAATGTCCCAGATATGCTCAATAGGGTTCATGTCAGGGCTCCTTGCTGGCCATGGTAGGGTTTCGATGGCATTCTGGCGGAGGTATTCATGCACAGCTCTAGCACGATGTGGTCGGGCGTTGTCATCCATGAGTATAGGGTGGGTTCCAGGTGCATGATTTACAAAATGAGGGACCACAACTCTATCCAGTATGGAATCTTGATATCTTTGTCCATTTAGTGTTCCAGGTACAGTCAACAGATCCAGCTTACAATCAAATGAGATGCACCCCCATATCATAACGGAACCTCCACCAAATGGAACTTCTTCCATGATGTTACGTTGGTCGTACGCCGTGCGTCTGGACCTCCATACACGAGTTCGACCATCTGTGGCATGAAGCAGGAACCGACTTTCATCGGACCAGTGTACCCGTCTCCAGGATCTCATGTTCCAGTGTCTTCTTTCGTTGCACCACCTCAGACACTCCTCTTTGTGGTGTGCAGTGAGGAGAGGACGTCTGACAGGTCTCCTAGCTTTCATGCCAGCAGCATACAGTCTCCTTTTGATGGTAGACATTGACACTCTATTGCGCGTTTCCCATTGCTGGCTGAGCACTCTGCTGTTGGTGAATGGAGATCTCCTAACAAGGCGTACTAGGGCTCGATCATCACGGGCAGTAGTCTTCTTCGGTCTTCCAGATCTAGGCCTGTCGTTCACCTAGTTAGTTTGCCCATGTTTTGCAATCAAACGACTGATTACAGTATGGTTAATGTTCAGCTGTCTGCCAATCTCTCTGCATGACATACCAGTGGTATGCATGCCTATGATTTGCCATTTCACACGATCACTTAACCTTCGTCTTGCCATAGCGGTTCACAATCAAGAGCTAATTCTCTCTGTACAAATAAACCACGGTCATGAACACAAAATTCCTAATCTTGTCGCCTAAATCTGTATGTAATGTTCTACACCTCAAACTGGACTTTTACATAACTGAACACGTGTGCTGTTTCCCGCCACGCACGGACATCAAGCGGCGTGAAGTCATGCATGCATGTGCATTTCGTACTTGGAATTATGTCAGCTAACACGGGGACAAAAAGTATGGCAGCCTAGTTGTACCATCATGTTTCTACGTTCTATTGTTTTTGCTGGTGCTTAACTTTTGCACAGGTGTATATATATATATATATATATATATATATATATATATATATATATATATCGTATCACAAGCCCATCAATACATTACATTTAAAGTTTTAAGCATGTTAACTGTCTCACTGCTCCAAGCCACCAGACAAATGGGCAATAACTCTGGACACGCAGAATGTTTTGAAAACAATTTGACTGAATGTTGTTGGGGGCCTATCCACCAACAACTTTCAGTCAAATTGTTTTCAAAATAATCAGTAAACCCAGAGTTAAACAGCATGGCAAATGTAGTTGCAAAAATTCAGCAGGCACACAGGTAAATAGAAACCTCGTCTTCACCTGACTACTCTTGTTTTGACCATATCATCCTGAGGCCACTTTTGAATCACACTTCTTTGTAAGGAGCCACAGATGTACCGCAATACACTAAAAACAAACAATATATATACATTTAAATCTTTAACAAACAAATTTGTTAAAGAAAACATTCAATTCTCTCATTGCAAATGTCCATTTGCAGACTAAGATATTATTTTCGAAAGTTTATCACTGAAATCACTGGTCCAGTTATCGAGCCAGTCATTCCAGTGGTACATGTAAACTTTAAAAACCAAAATTCTGCGGAATGATATGTCTTGCCTGTCTCCTGTTTGTCACAGTGACATTGACCGTGTGACCTCTGTGTTCTCATGCTGCTTCCTAACATTATAGGTAAACATGTATTCAAGTTTAGTTCCAATAGGATTAACCAATCCTGAAATACATGCATAAATGACTTGCTGAATGGAAAAACTCAAGGTTGAAAAAGCAGTGGTCAAATAGCAATATTAGACTGGCCTTGACATTTGACCTAATGAGCTCTCTCATCATGATGCCTCGGTATGGTATGTGAAACCATGTGTCCAAGTCTGGTAGCAGTAGACTTAAGCAATACTAAAATATAGGCAAACAAAAAAACTGTAATAGCACATTTGATTGAGCATTCCCCTATAGACGGGCTTCACTCATTAGATTGATTAATCAAAATGGGATTGTAAAGTGCTCGGTGCAAATTAAGAGTTCAAAGTCTAAGGGAAAATATCTGCTTCACAACTTTATTGGATAATCTTTGATGTACTAGCTAATGAAATAAACGAAATCTAGGATTTCTTTTTTCACGAGAGAGTTGATACTTACCTCCCTAATACTTTTGATATTGCTAAATATTGGCTTTCACTCAATAAACACTCAGATTTAAACAGTTAGGTGCCCCTACTGGGCAGGGAGTCAGAGCGTAGTCTGGCGGATGCCAGCCCCACCACCGCGCATGCGCAGACTAGCACTTCCTCTGACTAGATTATTGGCTGACACACATGCAACTATTAAGAGCCTGAAGACCGAGCCTCTGTGGGGTGGAGAGGCCGGGTCCGTATCTAGGGAGGTAAGTATCAACTCTCTCGTGAAAAAAGAAATCCTAGATTTCGTTTATTTCACTTCAAGAGTATACTTACCTCCCTAATACTTTTGATATTGCCAGAATTCGAAAGTGAATCTGGCGGGAGGGAGGCGAGGTCAAAAGACCAGCTCATCCCTATACGCTTTTCTGCGTTTAAGGCACTTAAACTTCTGAAACTGTAAGAAAAAACAGTCAGGATTTGACTAACCATCGGATAACAGCACCGATGTATGAGAGATGACCGAATGTCATATGCGCTCCCCCCCCTCCTTCCTGGGAGGAAGAGTCGACTAACATCGTCGTGTCGT